>AYEL01078075.1:0-31604 GCA_000484575.1 Olivierus martensii
TTTTTTTTTTTTTTTACAGTAATTTGTTTAATATAGTAATAAAATTGTTTTTAACCATTAAACATCTTTAAATATCAATCATATTAAAAAATGTGATAAATTTCCAGATGTCAGCATAAAATCATTTGTAAATCTATATATTATGGTATTAGTACACTGTTACAAATGATAAACTTTCATCAAAATTTTTGTCTTATAATTGAGCATTCATTTTAAAAGCTCAAATTTAATTTGTTCCAATTCGTCTTATTTAAAAGTGTTATTACTGATGTGATGGCTTTATTAAGTCGAAAGATCTTTAATAGTTATTAAACTATAATTTTTTCGCTTAAATAAGTGCTGTAGACTGTTTTATTAGTACTTCTTTTAAAAGCTCAAATTTGAGTCTTAACTTTTACTGTTTATATTAGTTTTTGAAAAATCTTGGCTTAAATTCAGTCTAATATATTTTGTTAAAATGAATTTTGATAAAAAATTTTTACAGAATTTAAGTGAAAGCACAGCAGCAAAGATTAATTTATTATTGCTAATAAAAATATTTTATTTTTAATAAATTAGTCTTTACTCCTCTGCATTTGATACACACAGTCAAGAAGAGTGAAATAGTGTATGAAATGTAATATATAATATGTTTGTGAATATATTATACAGTGTGTCTGTAAAGTCATAGTGCACTTATGACCGGTCACAGGAAATCAACGAAACAAGATAGAAATGTGAAATCTTCACCGAATAAAAGGAAAACTCTCCGAGTTTCATACCTATTCAGTGCAGTTCGATGTGGCTTCCATTTGTTGTTCTACACACATCTAAACAATATTCAAGTTCTTCCCACACACAGTTAAGGACATCTGGTGTAACAGAGTGAATAACGTCTGTGATTCTCTGTTTTAAATGATTAATGTCATTGATACGTTCGCTGTACACATGTTGCTTCATATAACCCCACAAGTAAAAGTCTAAGGGCGTCAGATCCGGGGATCGTGGTGGCCATGGCTTGACAGAACCCCTGCCTATCCACCGCTGGGGGAATGTTGTATCCAGAAACTCATGGCTTGACAGAACCCCTGCCTATCCACTGCTGAGGGAATGTTGTATCCAGAAACTCACTAACAATGGCGGAGTAGTGTGGAGGAGCACTGTCATGTTGAAAGATGACACCTTTTGGAAATGGTGGCACTGCATACAATTCCAACATGTCAAGGTAGTTGTTTGCCGTCACAATCTGCTTCGCAAAGAAAAATGGGCCTATCACTTTATCGTGCATCAGGCCATACCACATGTTCACTTTAGGGGTGTTATGTTCGTACTCAACGTAGGCATGAGAATTTTCAGCAGCCCATATTCGGACGTTATGGTGATGAACTGAACATGTCCACAGATATAGAATGTCACCTCATCGCTAAACACAATCTTCTGCAGAAATCGTTCATCGTTGTCGATCTCATGAAGCATATCTGTAGCAAATGCGAATCGTTTGGGTCTATCCGCTGGTTTGATAGCATGCAACAACTGCAATTTGTAACCTGAAATTGTAGCAAATGCAAATCGTTTGGGTCTATCCGCTGGTTTGATAGCATGCAACAACTGCAATTTGTAACCTGAAAAATGTAGACATTTCTTTAACACCTTATGAATTGTAGTCTTGCTTAGATGTAATTGTTGAGCACATGCACGCACAGATTTTTTAGGGCTCTTTAGGTAGCTCTCCTGTATAGCCTCTACAGACTCGTCACTTACCGATGGCCTACCCAAACAGGGTTTGTCCAACAAACTGCCGGTATCCTTCAACTGCTTATCTCACTGAGTAATGTTATTCCTATGTGGTGGTGCTTCATTGTACATGCAACGATATTCACGTTGCACTTTGGTCACGGATTCGAATTTAGCAAGCCACAGAACACACTGAACTTTCCTCTGTACCGTCCACATCTCGACTGGTGTGGGTGTGGGCTGATCCGCTGCTGCGCAATTCGTGGTGTTACGTCATCATCTGTGTGCGCACACGCTTGCACATCATACGACGGAAACTTGGAGAGTTACTTTTATTTGGTGAAGATTTCACAATTCTATCTTGTTTTGTTGATTTCCTGTGACCGGTCAAAAGTGCACCATGACTTTACGGACACACTGTATTTTTTCATACCATGTTGTTTATTTAGAACATATACACAAGTTTATACATATTCAAAGTACACTTGAATGTTTAAGATGTTCATTAATTAAATTGTGAATCATAATTCATTATTCATTAATATTTGGAATGTTCATAAATAATGACGATTTTTATTATATAATGGCTTGAAGTGTGTGTAGCAGAAATGGTGGGTTTCAAATAATTCAACAACTGATTGCCCTAATGATTATTTTAAATATTAAAAAATATATACCGAAAGGTAGTTTATTATTTCATAAAGTTAATACTTATTTAAGAATAATAAAAAAGAAATACACAAAACTAGATTATGCTATAAGAAAAAGTTTTAAAATATTAATGAAAAAGTATTAAATAATACCTTACAAAAAACAATAAATCTGTTACTTAAAATACTTCCATATTGCTTCTTAATTGGTGTCCTCACTTGCAATTTTCTTTGCTTTTATCCTAGCATAAAAACACAAGGGAATAAAAATGTAGTATTTCATCAATGGTGTAAGGAGTTTTATGAAATGAATAAATAAAAATCACAAGCATAGTTCCATCTAATTTTTTTCACCTATGGATGGAATGAATATAAGCACTTAGAATATGTTGTTTGCATAGATGAACATTAAAAAAAGAATAAGGAATGTAAATTTGTGATATCCATATTGGGCAGCTGCCTAGTCATTGCTCACCTTAGAGAGAACCCTGATTACAAAGGTCATTTTAATACATTGGAAAAAATTTTATATTGCTTTCTTTAGGTACTTAACTAAAGAAAGCAGTATAAAATTTTTTCAAATGATCTAAAGAAAAAAGACAAAGAAAAAGCCACCATTTAAGAGGGGGCAAATGGTTTTCCAAGCATTAAAGAATATTAAAGATAAATATAACCATGGAGAAACTACAGAAGTCTATAGAATACTAATAGAGAATGTTGATATAGGCACCATGGAAATCTACATAGGAGCGATGCAAAGAAACCTAAAAGACAGAATAGAGGAGCATAAACATGACATTAAACATGGCAATCTAACTACAGCACTTGCAAGACGAGCCTACCAGAATGACATCAGAATTAACTGGAATGAAGCCAAAATAATACACATTGTCACTGATCCAACAGAGCTAAGTACAGCTGAGAAATTAAACATTTACAGAAGAGGGCCAGCAAGAGGAAATAATAAATGAAAAAGAAAAGGAAACGATCTTGAATGCGTGGAAGTATGCCCTAAGAGGGTAGTACATGTAGGAACAACATGCTGAAACACCAGACTTTGACAAATTGTTTCAGTTTTTATTTACTTTTTATTATTTGTGTTTTTATTTCTGTTTTTGTTAATTTTAGTTAAATGAGTTATTTTTAAATATTTGATTATAATAACCATCCCAAGTAATATAGAATTTGTACGTAGAATACTTTCGGAAAAAACTTTGTTTTAAAATTTGAAGTAAGTTTCACAATGGAATCTTAATGACCAAAGTTTTATAGATTCTTAGAACATCTTTCGTTCTAATTGGTTTGTGAGTTCCAGTTGAGGATGGCTAGGTCATAGCTGAAAACGTTACTCAAATGTAGAATTGGAATAATAAAGAGTTGTTTGGACTGCTAACTAGTGCTATGGTTAACTCTTTGATTAGTCATTTTAATAATCGGTTTGCCAAACTCAACAAAAAATTAGGTATCAATTTTGCTGAAATGGCTGAATCCCACTACTGTGTAGCAGTAAGTGCAATGCTTTGATCAAGTAAGATCATTCTTGCCTTTAATATACAATTTAAAACTGTTTACAATTTAAAGTTAGATTGCATTTAAAAATGAATATTCTGTGCGAGTTCATTTTTTGAACTGTTAGAATAATTTTGTTTTACCATGCATACATACATTGAAACTTATGCTTATATCATTTTATTATTGTTGTTTATTGATTAATTTATATTCAACATATACTAATATGATTTAAAAAAGTAACCAATAGAAAAAACCATTTATATTTTGATCTGATAAATGAAAGATTTATTTCATTATTATATGTTTCTTTATTTTTTGCATTTGATCAATTCATCATATTTAATAAATGCATGTTTACTTTTATAAATTTTTATTATTTCTCATTTATTCTTCAGAAATTTTTCGATGCATTTTTGTAACCTTTCAGTCAAGGTTTTTTGAAAATTATTGTTACTATAAATTAATAATATTTTAACTACAATTATCAGATTAATAAGAATTCTGAAAATTATTCATAATTTTCTTCTGGACATAGGTTAATAACACAATTTATATTGCTATATTAGTTTGCATATTTATAAATTTCAACTGTTATCTGCTTATGAAAAATACACAAAAATTAAATTTATCTTGAAGCTTTGATTTGCAATCGGGATTTTTATTAAAATCATTTAATTTTTTTAAGAAAAAATATCATTTGTATTGGTAAACTTGTATTGGTTATTAAAAATATTGATATATTTGTTTAGTTATTCAAGAATAGATTACATCCCAAATTAAAATGTAGCTTGACATTTAAAAATTGCAATTTTAAAATTTATATTTTAAATTGTAGAAAATTTAATCAAAATTACTGAAAAAATTAAAAAAATAATTAGACAATGTAAAAATCAATTTGTAGAATTCTTGTTTAAATATTTAATATTTGTAATATTTTAAATGTTTATTTTATTATTGTAAGGAAAAAATTTCATTTTGGATTATAGTAACTTGATTTAATAAACAGTTAATGTAAGAAATGATTATGATAAATATAAGATTATCTTTTGAAAATGTGAATAATTAAAATATAAAGTAAATATTAGTTTGAGTTCATTTAAGAAAATTCATAAATATATATAAATAGTTTTAAGTTTTTATATTATTATTTTTAAGAATTATGTAGTTTTGTAACTGATTAATTTTAATTATTTTAAATTTTATTTAAATTATTTTATTATTTTATTTATTTTTTAAAAAAATATTTTAAAAAAAAAATTGAATTATGTAGTTTTGTAACTGAAAAATAATTTATTCAAATTAAAATTAAAATTTTCAATAAATATTATTAGAATTTATAATGACAGTTTTTGGATAATTGAGGAATTTTTATCTTTGCCTGCTTACAAAGGAAATCTGGTATGCATTAGTTATAGTATTTTAAATTAGTATAGAGTTTTATAGCATTATTTATAGAAATTTTTATCAAAAATTATAATAATCAATGTATAAAATAAACATTAAAAATATATAAGGTGTTTAAGGTAAATATATCAAGTCATTATTTTGCTTAATATTTTTTCTAAATACAAATTTTTCTGATGGCAGTCTGTACCAGATTTAAATTGAATTTTCAGAATATCTAAGTTATTACTACTGCTAAAATTTTATTAAAATTAAAGGTACATAAAACCCATATTTAGGAAATGGAAATAAAATGATACAATAGAAGTGAACAAATTGATGAAATAATAAAGAAATAAAAGTTACATAACTTTTAAATTTCAGTTAAAAAAGAATCCAACTGGAAAGATTGAAGTTTTGAAGAGTGTGAAGAGTTTCTGTAATTGAAGAAAGCTGAATATTTAATGGTAGAAAATTTGTTCATAATAGAAAATGCAGATTAACATTTAAAGATATGGTTGATGTGAATAATTGAATTATTATACTTTCTACATCTCATAGATTTTTCAAAATATAAGATTTCTATTATAGAAGTACACTCGCCAAGATGGCCATGTGGTAAGGCTCACTTCCATCTTAGAGAATCCTAGTTCAATTCTAGTTCTTACATATCTAGTTTTTTAGGAGTTTGAGCACAGCTTGTTGATCTCATTCTTCAACCTTCAGGATTGATCTATTATGGGTGATAGCCAGTCTTGTCATGGATTTTGTAGGGACTGTTATCAAAATATCCCTAGTGAGATTTGATAACACAATTGAAATTAGTCTAATGTAATCTAGTGAATTACATATCTGCTGAATTTAAATTGTGCAATAAGAGAAATAGATGAAAATAATTAAAATTAATCAAAAATCTGATTATTGAATATCTAAAGAAATCAGTCATGTTGATAACAAGATGTTATGAAGAATTTAATAGATTGGCCAAGTTTTGAAAATAGAAAGAATTTAAGTTTAAAAAAAAGAATTTTTTGTAATTAAAATTTTATTAATAGTTTTTTTGTTTATGAAATATTGTTTTACGTTATTTTAGTCCAGATTCTTTAAAAAGATTTTCTTAAGTCATTTTTGATGAATTTTATCATCCGAAAGAAAAGTGCTTCTTTGTCAAGGTTATTTTATATGACAGATTACTTCAATGTTGTTGATTATGAAAGAAAGCATATTTTCTTAATGACAAAACTCAAGAATGAGATTCCTGAAATCTTTTTAATGAATTTTAACTAAATTGACAATGTTAAACAAGTTTCCCATAGACAAAAAAAAAAGACTTTATCAATAAAATTTTAAAGTTATAAACATTATTGTCATAACAGTAAATCTCGTTTTAAATTTTGGATTGCTATTTTAGAAATTTGGATCAAATATGGTATAAATCTTCATTAGAAATTTTTGTAAAAAGGATATTAAAAAAAAAGTCAAATATATTTATCTTGGACACTATTTTGTTTTTTATTTAAAATTTTTTGAATTAATTTAAATATTATTATAGCAAATAGAGAAAAAGAAGCATTATGAATTATTTATAAATTATATAGTAATTTTTTAAAAATTAGATTTAATGAAAAAATTTAGTTTTTCCATTTATTTACAAAAAGTGAATGAGAAATATTTATAACAATTCTAGAATAAATCAACTTAATATATTTATATAAAATTCATTCCTTAACGGAGTGAAATAAGTAATGTAATTTATATATAAAGATTATAGTTAAAAGAATTATAAATATTTATCAAAATAAAATCATCAATATACTTGGTAATTGAAATGATTTTGATAACAAACTAGCTCTAGTTAAAAATCGGAAAAATATCTGCTTCATGTGATAAAAGATGCTAAGAACAGAAATATTAGTATAATCTGAATTGAAATTTATAATTGTCGAAAGGTATTTTAAATAAAAGATGTTTCTGCTTCATAGTATATGTATGTCTAGAACTGGTTCTGTTAATATATTTTGAGTCAATTATTTTATATTTGAATTACATGTTAATGTTATAATAATTAGCATTTAGATTTTTCTGCATTTAGTAATCAGATGAATTATTTTATTTGATTAGAACAAATGAATTTTAATAATTTCAAAACCTATTATATTCTCCATTGTTTATGCTAATGATGATGAGAAACATGAATAATTTGAAAATTTGAATAAATCAGAATTATACTTTATTTTTTATTTTCTTATGATATGCATTCAATATACTATATTTTCTTATCTAATGAATTTTTCTTTTTACAAATATTGTTTGACTCATTAATATTTTTTTTAGGTTCTCTTCAGTATAAAAAAAATTATTGAATATTAATTTCACAGAAATTATTTTATGAATTATAAAGAATGTCAAATTTAATTTAAATTTCAAATTTAATGCTGTAATCAAAATAAACTTAATTTCTAATTTAAATTATTTTTTAAATAAATAAACTAATAGCTTAGAATAATAAAATAACGAATAAAGAGCATTAATGGCAGTAGTGACTTTAACAAACTAATTTATTTCAAATTAATGTTAAAGTCACTACTGCCATTAGTGCTCTTTATTCGTTATTGTATTAGTGTTACAGGCAGTTGATATTTTGTTTTATCTAATAGCTTAGAATCATGTTTTTAGTTTATTATATACTGGGGGTGGCCAAGCTTCATTTCACTATGAGCCATATAGAAGAATCTTAAATACTTGAGAGCTGCAATTAGTTTCTTTTTGGATCAATGAAAACTGCATCAGTTGTTTTGGGTAATCTTAACAATGATTTCAAAAATGTTTATTATATATTTCACATATATTTATTTCATTTAGATGCATACTGCTTTTTATAATAAATAAATTACAAATATATTATTTTTTAAATTAAGTAGGTATTTGCTCCATATTAACTATTGACATTCACTCTATGGAACCACATTGAAAATAACGACGAACTATATGTGGCTTGAAATCTGAAATTTGACCACTATGATTATATGCAAATGTTTACTTATATACAGTATATTTCTAAAAATAAAATTCCATATTTAAAACAAATAGAGTGTAATTTGCTTAAGGTTGCAATTTCTGTTGTTCCTCCATTTAGTCAAAATTTTTGTAGATCTGTGTTTTCGTAGAACACAAACATCCGGATCCGATGGCTGATTGTTTTCACTTTCCCTATATCACTTCACCGTAGGCCTTCAAGTTATGATTTTTAACATTTTTAATATAACATTTAATTATCATATCATAAATAAAAATGTAAAGAATGTGCATATTAAAAAGATATCGCATTAAAGTAAAAATGACACCATGATTTCGTTATTCCAGCATTCAATCTCATTCTCATGGTATGAATGATGGGGAAAAATACACACGGTGCAATTTTTTTCAATTGTAGTGGTTTAGCTTAAGTGAAATTTAAGTTTAAAAGAAAATGGTACTGATGTAAGCAATAAAGATAGTCAATTAGTAGTGATATTTAAAAAATTATGGTTGTCATAGACGGTTTTACTTTGTTTGGTCTATAAAAATGATGGTCGTGGTTGCGTTAGGGAGGTGGTCATCTTATGGAGAGTCAAATAGTATTATTTCTTTGGAAAAAATTTTGTTCCATTAAAATTGTGGTCGTCACATCAGGTGGTTGTGAAGTCAGTTTTCACTGTATTCACATGTATAATTTTGGATTTAATGTTCATTATTGTAGGTTTTTTTCACTAATAATCTAACAAAATCATCTTTCTCTTATGAAATATATTAATATTTATATTGAAACATAAATATTTCATTTAAAAAAATCATTCTATATATTGTAAGCTACTTCAATATTATGGAAAATGAATTATTATGTTAAATATAAATCTGAACTTATTAATTAATAAATAATAAGAATTTACTGAAATTATCTTAAACAAATAAATAAAATATAATTGAAATTTTCATTATATATGGTTCATTTGATCTAGAAAATTAATGTATATGAAAAAAACCTTAACATGATTATTGAATGATTTTTTTTCTTTTAGAATGGATTAGCATTTTTTTTTTAATTCTCCAATAGGAGATTCATTTAATCATTATGATTGAGCAAGTTTTAAAGATGTATTATTTTCTTTCTATTTTAAATGAGAGAAAAACATTTCTTTTCAAAATATTTCCATATTATATATAGATAAAGAATTATAAGCTACAAGTAAAGAACTAAACAAAAAAAATGTGGTATTTAAAATTTCTTTCTTTTTCAGTTCCAAAATACATTATGAAAGTTCTTGCTTGTTTAATTTTACCAAAAAAAAGTAACAATAAAATTTCTTTTATATAAATTAAGTAATGATGTATTTTATTGTTTATTATTATTATTGCATTATATGTTCTGTTTAAAACAATTATCATTTGAAAATGAAGTTTTGCTTATTTTGGAATCACTAAATATAATATATTTATAATTAGAATACTGTAGAGTTCAGTCAACAAAAAATAATAAGCATATGAATTTACTGAATTATACCATTGAATTTGATTATTGAATAATAAATTTAAATAACAAGTTGCTTAATTTATTATTTAATGGTGTAGTTCAGTAAATTAAAATGTTTCTAATGAAGGTTGAGGAAACAATTAAAAAAATATAAAAATAAATGTTTTTGATCATTTTATTATTTTAAATCTATAGTAGTTTTAATTAGTTTAAATATCAGGATGAGTAATAATTTAAGTATATTTATAATACTGATCAATATTAATCTTTCAGGTCAGATTAGTTTCAAGGACATGGGCTGAACGTGCTGATGTGCCTTCTCATGTTGTAACGATGTTGAATAATTTTCCAGCTCATCTTCATCCAATGTCACAATTTAGTGCTGCTATTACAGCTTGTAATACAGAAAGTGTTTTTGCTAAGGCTTATGCTGATGGTGTTCCAAAAGCTGTTTATTGGGAGGTATATTGTTAGTTAAGAGCTATTTTATCAATACAAATTAAATTTTTAACTACGTTATTTCTTTTCAATAGTATGTATATGAAGATGCCATGAATCTTATAGCAAAATTAACTCCAATTGCTGCAATCATTTATCGTAATTTATACAGAGATGATAGTAATATAGGAGCTTTAGATGTAAATAAAGATTGGTCTGCAAATTTTTCTTGTATGCTTGGCTATGATGATCCTGATTTTACTGATCTGATGCGCCTTTACTTAACTATTCACAGGTAATTCATAAATTCTGTAATTTTAAAAACTTAATGTGATTAATAATTTATCATCATTAAAGTAAAAGAGAAGATTATTTAATTTTTTAGTGTATTCATTATTTTTGAATTTTGCTTAACATATGTGTGAAAATGTTTGATTCTTTAGAAACCTTACACATATCAAATTTGCAAAGATATTATATAAATTAATAGCTACACAAGTTAGATTAGAAGTTATATAAATTAGGTTCCAACATTGGATAAATTGATATTTATAAAAGTTTTTATATTAGGAAATTAATATTTCATTCATTTTTACGTTAAGTTTAACTAATATTATTTTCAATTGTACAAAAATATTTTAAACATTATATCCTAATATTTGAAATTTATGAATATTTTTAATAAAATTGAAGGAAAGACAAAATATCATAAATATAATATTACTCTTTCCTTATTAAAATATAAAATATAAATATAAATCATAATATTTTTGCAAATTTATAATCATCATCATACATTTCATTTAAAAAGATAGAAATTCATTATGAAATAAATGTACAGTTTCCATATCTTGACAACCCTAAAAATTATAATATAGTTCAAGAGATTATTAGTGCTTACAAAGGGCACTTTACATGTTATATAATATTTCTAAGATTCTATAAATAAAGACAATAGAAGTTTAGAATTGATAGTCTCTGCATTTATTCAATAAATTTGCTCTTTATAGTTTTCACTGATTTGATTAATGATTGATGTGTAGAATTGTATGCAAATGAGAAATACAGGAATACCTCGATTATCGTGGTTTCGGATATTGCGATTCTCGATTTATCGCGGTTTATAATTTGATACCAAAATTCAAATTATTGCGCTCAAATTCAAATTATTGCGGCCGCGAGATGCAGCCCACTACATATGCAATCAGAATTATATTTAGTTTGAGTCGCCACTCTCCAAGTAGAGCTTCGTTGCGGCCGCGAGATGCAGCCCACTACATATGCAATCAGAATTATATTTAATTTGAGTCGCCACTCTCCAAGTAGAGCTTCGTTTTTATCCGATAGTGCTTGCTCACCATTCACCAGTAACTATCCACCTCTACTTGAAGTACATGTGGATATTTATTTCTCTTCTTATTTACCCCTACAGTGAATGCTAAAGGAAACAAGGATGATATCAAGGCTACAGCTATCAAGAAGAAACGTAGAGTAATCAATTTAGAAGATTAGCACGCTCAACACATTTCTTTTTTACCTTATACATAAAATTTAATTAATATATTTGGAAAATCCTTGGCAGTCATCACCCATTTTACATGCATTATTTATCCCGATTATCGCAGATTCGATTATTGCGGTATTTTTCATGGCAACATTAACCGCGATAATCGAGGTATTCCTGTATACTATTTAGGAAATTGATTTTGTTCCGTCATAGATCTATGTTTTTCATTTTTTTGACTTAAAAAAGCTGATCTGGTTACTTTGTGATTGAAGAAAAAGTTTTTTGAAAAATTGGAGTGATTTTGTGGAACTTAAACTGATTAGAAATTTTACATTAAAATTAATGAGAATTGATTTTTTATATTCCAAATATTCATCTAATGAATAATTTTGAAGGAATGTATTAACAGATAGTTTATTATTATAAATACAAATGTAAAATGAAGGATAGTAAATAAAATCTGACTAGGCCAAATTTTGAATTATTGAGGAGTTGCTGCTGTTGGGTAGCTCTTGAGATTTTGGAAATAGGCAACTCTGCATATATCCTAATTATGATGTGATGATTCCTTCAGTAGCTATATTATAAGATTAATCTTGTTGAATGTGAAGAATGTCAAATGCCTTGGATTGAGTATTTAATACATTCCATATTATTGCCTGTGCTTTGCTTTGAATATCTGGCATTCTGTGTGTTCCAAAGAATTTCTTGCTGCAAGTTTCACATACCATTCTAATATAAAATAAATATTCATAACATCTAGACCAGTGTTTCTCAACTAGGATTTTCTACAAAAGATCGTGATTTGAAAAAATAAATGTTTTATGAATTTTGTCCATGTGAAATTAAACTGAAGAAGTTTCTTCTGCCTACATTAGAGATTATACTAACTTACATTAGAGTTGATATTCTTTGTGAGAAGTTTCTACAAAGAGAGTAGGCTAATAAGTTGGCCAGAATAAACAGATACACAGAAAAAATTACAAAGAACTTTGACAGTTGTTGTTGGATTATTACATTTATAAATTACTGATGATTCTAACATACTGTGAGTTGTAGATATGATATAATAATTTTTATTTATGCAAAGGTTCTTTGACACCTGAAAATTATTTCAAAGGTTCCTCCAAGATGAAAAGATTGAGAAAGACTGATCTAGACTTTACAGTTTAATGAATCAATTGCTTATGAATATCAGCTTCCACATACCTTTTGCATATCGAAACTGAATAATGTGTATTTCATCCTTTTTTCCAGTTTTTTAAATGTGTTGTCATTTTATATTGTGTTCCATATGCTGAATGACTTCCAGTTATTCCTAATAATTTTCATACAAATAATGTCAAATATAAAATAATGATATTGAAAAACTAACAACTCAATTGAAAGAACTATTATCTAATAGCAATTTGCAAATAGCAAATGGCACTAATATGCATTACAGAACATCATGAAATTTAGTCTTATTTTCAGTGGAAAAAAGTTCTATATTAAGAAGCTTTTTCTATAGAATTTGATCACAATGCATTGAAATTTTCTTTTTTTTCTATACTATTTTTTCAATTTCATTTTACAGTAAAAATTTAATAATTTTCCATAATATAATGATGTATTAATTATTTTGGATTACTTTGAAGATTTATAAGTTATTGAAATGATTTCAAATAATAGTAATTGTTCATTTTTACATAAAACTGATTAGAAAATATTTGTCAGTTAAAAAAGATTGAAGATAATGAAATTTGAATTAATTCACTTTTTCTTATTTATAAATTTACAATTTCATCTAGTGATCATGAAGGAGGCAATGTGAGTGCACATGCAACACATCTTGTTGGTAGTGCTTTAACTGATCCTTATTTATCATTTTCTGCTGGAATGAATGGTTTGGCAGGTCCATTGCATGGATTAGCTAATCAAGTAAGAAATTAACTGTTTGTATAATTATTAATTAAAAACATTGACTACATTACTAACAAGAAATGATACATTTTTAATATGTGTATTATATTTAATTTTAAAAAATATTCAATATTGCATCATTTATTTATTTAAAAAAAATTTAATTAATTACAATTAATTTTTTGCATGTAATTTTGTTAAACTATGCATAGATACAATGAAAAATGAATTGCAAAGAATTAATTATAAATGAATAATTTATTTAATATCATTATTACAGTTGTATTCTTTAGAGAAAATTAAAATATTAACAATAATCCCCAGTTTAATCAATATTAATTTAATGAGTGATTCATTTATTTAATATTTTGCTAACCTCTCTAATTTTGATTCATAATTTGCAAATGAATTTTTCTTTCTTGAAGTTATCAGCAACAACTTCAATACATACTGTTCTTTATATATACATATTCATAACAAGTATAGATGATTCTATTTCATATATTTAATCAGGGCTTGACAAATTTCAAAAAGTTGAGTAGACAATTGGCTACCACTGCAAATTAATTTATTACTAATTTATCTGTATTACTGAAATAAATTTTATTTTATGTTAAATTTGACAAAAATCAAAAGCCAATAATCTATATATGAAAAAATTGCTATCACAAATTAAAAATACAGTATATTGCTATTTATATACATATGGATTTTTCAATTACGTTGCATAAATTTGATCAGTATAAAAAAAAACAAGCTTTTAAGGAATTAAATCTAATTGATTCAGAGAAGTACTTTCAGGCTACTTCCTTCATCTCAGCTTATATTCTATACAATACTATCCTTCCTTATGGGGGTTATGTGGAAACTTGTCCCCCAAAGACGATATGCTTCACCATCCAGCCCCCTTCCATAGGTGTGGGTGCAGCCCGTGGTTGGAACTGGCCCGCCCCTTAGTAATCTCCCTGATTGGAAAGAAGTACTTTCAGGCTACTTCCTTCAGCTCAGCTTATATTCCATACAATACTATCCTTCCTTATGGGGGTTATGTGAAAACTTGTCCCCCAAAGACGATATGCTTTACCATCCAGCCCCCTTCCACAGGTGGAGCCCGTGGTTGGAACTGGCCCGCCCCTTAGTAATCTCCCTGATTGGAAAGGGGCATAAAATATGCAAAAAAAAATTTTTTTTAATACACAATACACTCACTCACCTCTCCAAAGCGTAAAGAATTTTTTATTTTTTTAATGTTAGTTCTAAATTTTTATAATATTGTACTAAGTTTTTCATATGAAATTTTTGATTACTTATATTTTTTGTTAAAAACTTAATGAGAGTTTTCTTGAAAGTTTTTTTTCCTAACTGGAGTTTGAGAGTACCAAAATTTTTTACCACTTGGGATCACATTTGATTTGATCCAACACCCAGTTGAAATCAAAACTACCTGTAACTTAGTATCAATATTTGCGTCTTTGATATCTAAACCATGTTACAAAACATGATTGAAAACTTCGCCGGCTAATTACCACATTACCCATTCTGCATTACTCACTAATAGCAAGACGTGTCGCGTCGCATGAGGCAGCGCGGCGTCACATATATAGCAGACTTTTTTAATGAATATTTATCGACTGACAAGAATCTTTAAACCAGAGATTCATGTTAATCGATCTCCATATCATGTTCCGGAGATGCATGTATATGTTCATTAATTTAAATTAATCCTGCTATATAGGTTATGCCAAGCTACCGGATTCGACAATTAATTTAAATTAATTGTCGAATTCAGATTCCTAAAATTGGTGAAGTTGATATCGAATTAGAAGAGCCAGAAGAAATGGGGCAATCATTTATAGTAAATGATGTTTGCTCAATGACATCTGAAGCCAGGCATTTGCCAGAAGCAATTAAATACAGGTTAAATTAATTTAAATTAATCCTGCTATATAGGTTATTCGACGCGACGCGACGCGTCTTCTTCCACCAGCTGCCATTTAGCCGATTTTTGTTTTAAAGAACCAAATGATAGGAAATCATTCAGAAAAACATGTCGTGTCAGTCCAGTATTAGGAAAAGGTGGTTATGGCACCGTTTTTTCTGGAAGAATTTCTGACAACATAGCCGTAAGCAGGGCCGCCGAGAGGGAGTGAAATCCGAGACTTTATAACATATCATATGAAATTTTTATATATGAATTTTACCAATTTAATTGTATTTTTCAGTCATACATATCCACATATTTTTAAGAAAAAAATCAAATGAATCAGTATGATCATTATCTTTGTTAGGAATAAATATGGCAGATTGCATGCCTGGTGTAAAGACATAATAGAAATGCAGCATGACTGGGCCAGTGAATCTTATAGTCATGGGTGGGCTCAGGGCCACCGAGAGAGGGTGAAATCCAAGACTTTTGTCATGGGCCTGGCATCGAAAATGGCCCGACTGTCGAGCCTCGACGTGTCACATAACATGTCCGGTAGTTCGCAGGCCGCGACAATGCGCACTGTCTACCACCCAAAAGCAGTTGTGCCAAAATAAACTATTTTATATATACAGTATTTTGATAGGCGAAGGTTTTAAAATTTTCATTCATCTCTCATCGAAGGTTTTTAAAATTTTTGGCTTGATCTCAGATGAGGCCAAAGAAATTCTAAATAATAAAATAAAATTTAATAAATATCATATTTTGCGGCAGTTTCACTTTAATGGTGAAAAAATTGATAAGTGAAATTATTCAAAAATAACGATAAACTTTATAACTTTTTCCCCAAATCTCTGCCTGTTTTAAAATTGTTGGCTTTGATAGGTGAAGGATTTAAAATTTTTATTTATCCCTCATCAAAGATTTTTTAAAATTCTCTTATTTAATGTTTATATTTTGTATATGTAATGTATCGAATTTTGAATTTATTATACACATTTTTAAATAAATGTTTAATGTTTAATATGACTTTTTATTAAACTAAACTGATGTACTTTTTAAATGGGACCCGGATTACAGACTTGTCACAAACCCGAAAATTTCTCTCGGCAGCCCTGGGTGGGCTACCTGATAGTGACTTTCAAATGAGCTGCTTATGCAAATGAGGAGTTTCCAAATCCTATCTCATAAACCGTAACAGATAGAGAAAAATTTCCAATTACAAACTTGTTCAACATTAAATTCTGAACACATTAAAAAAACTTTATCAAAATCGGATGACTAGTTCACCCAAAAATGAAAACATTTTTACACACAAAGAGTTGACACTTATTTCTGACATAAGAGTGTGTGTGTGTGTGTGTGTGTGTGTGTGTGTGTGTGTGTGTGTGTGTCTTATTAATGTGTAGAGACATAATTGTCATCAATATGTCTTTGGAATATACATATCAATTGTAAGTGACTAACCAACACCAAAACATAACACACCAAATCAATAAACTGAAAACACAGAGCTTAATCAATATACATATCAATTGTAAGTGACAAACCAACACCAAAACATAACACACCAAATCAATAAACTGAAAACACAGAGCTTAATCAATAAACAAAAACTAATCAAGGAGATGCTCAAAATGTCTTCTACAAGTACCTAAGTACAGTTAAGTATGATGTCGGATGGTTTTATTATTCAAGAATGAAAGTTCTTCTGGTTTCATCAATTGCTGTTTGTGGGAAAACTGATCTTGGGTGTTTCAAGGAATTGACAGATGATAGACTCAAGTGTTTCATTTTGAGTGAACTAGTCATCCGATTTTGATTAAGTTTTCTCTGTTGCGTTCAGAATTGAATGCTGAACCAAGTTTGTAATTGGAAATTTTTTCTATATGTGTTACAGTTTATAAGATAGAATTTGCAACTGTCCTCATTTGTATAATCAGCTCATTTGAAAGTTATTATCAGGTAGCCCACCCATGACTTCCTGTTTGTTGGCAGCAGATTTTTTAAATCTATGATAGTTATCAAGTTATTTGGATGGACACACATTTTTCTTCCATCCTGTATATGAATATATGAGCCATTTAATTTGAAAGTGGCTTTAGTCCATTTTTCAAAAAAATAAAATTTATGTTTATAATAGTTACAATTCTATGTGATCTTTTCATTTTTAAACAATTTGCTCCAATGAGTTCAAATTAACTGAGATTTTTTTTAATAGAAAATTAACTAGTGAATAAAATGATAAAAAATTTTATTTTGAAAGTGGCTAAAGTCCACATTAAAACTAGAATTTGTATGTACACAAATGTTTCTTATAATAATAAAAAGTCGACTAACGAATTTTAAATGTCATTAGACATCATTGTTACTTTGGCAAACCACTGAATGGGATAAAAACCAGATATTTGTTTTGGCTTGCATGTAAAAGTCATCCTAAATCTTCTTATATCACAATATGGCAGCATCTACAACAATAGAAATCTTTAAAATTGCAATAAAATAAATGATTTTTGTAGAATTTATTGATCTATAACTTAAAATAAATATATATCTTCTAATATCTATATAAAGCTAAAATAACCTACATGTTATTTTAGGTTTATATGCCTGATTTAAGTATTATTTTGTGATTAGTTTTTGATCATTTTCTTTTTGAAATATAAAGTTAGTAGGAGTAATATGGATAAACTGCTTGACTTAGCTGCTTAGTTTATTGACTTGAAGACATTGCAGGGTTAAAAGAGGACAAAATAATTAATGTATTGCTTTGAACTTCTTAGGATACAAATTTGCATAATTTTTTTAGTTCCTGAGTTTTATAAGAATTTTTCTTGAGAATTGGGAATATAAGGAGATATAAATGTAATTTGACTGTATAATTCTACTGAAAGTGAATAAATGTTCTATTTTTATAACACAAAATTATAGATTTTTTTATTTATTTTAAGGTAATTATATTTCTTTTCAGGGGACTTACACTTTTTCAAAAATTAAAAAAGTCATTTCATTAATTTTGAAAGTGGTTTAAGTCCATTTATAGCCACCAAAAATGCCCTACTTTTTAAATAATGTTTATTAAACTGATTGCGTTAGTAAATTACACATTTTTCTAAACAAAAAAATATTATATTACCATGTTATCAATAACCAATATTTTTAAACAGATTCAAATGCAAACCTTTAAATATCTTGATTTAAAAACAAATGGAATTAAGCCACTTTCAAAATAAATGGCTCATATAAGATAATTTTATTAAATCTTTATTCTGGTTTGTTAAAGCTGTTTTAGTTTTCTGTAAATGTACTGAATATGCCTGAATATAAGTCAATCCCTAGTTTTGAGCTTCTGAAATCCAAAAAATTTATTGACCTTGCATCAGATGATATTAGATCATCTGCTAGAAAACATAACTAATTCTGTCTAATTTTATATATTTCAGCATAACAAAATGATCAAAAGATGCAAACTATTTAATATTTAACCAATTTTGATGGCAAACGAGAAGAATATTTAATATATTTTATAAAAAAAATATGCTATTTATCACTAGCAGATACTTTAAACTTAAATGATACATACCTGAAATTGTTTTCAAAAGTATTGTATTGTATTGTATTATATTTAAAAAATTGTTTTAATGATATTAATGTAAATTTTGTTCAATATATACATGACATGACATATAAATCATTCTCACATCTTTTGCTTTTGAAAATGTTCATGATTTTTTGATTTATACTTAATAATATATATTTTATTATAATGATAAGAAATTTATACAGTGAAACCTGACTGAACGACCACCTGTCTAAAGTGACTACCTGTCTTTAGCGACCATTTTTTGCTTTCCGCCCATAAAGTCAATGCAATTTTCGACAGGAACGACCATCTGACAAATGCGACCAGCAACCACCAAAAGCTCTTCTCCCTATGACTTTTAGCGACCATTTAATGTGCAGCTAATAATGTTTTTAGCTTTAAATTAATGGCTCTCAACTTATTTTTATTCATGGACCAACAAACAATGTAATATACGATGTTTAAAGTATTGCAACTGCACATTGGTAGTCCGTTAGGCTTAGCACCCAAATCGGAACTCGCATCACATGATTTGTGTCTTAACAACAGAGTTGCCAGATTGGACATTTTTTCGCAAATTGGGCTGGAAAAAAAAGTGCCGGGAACTATAATTAACTGTTGAAAGTAAAATGGCTGAAAACAGTACTGAAGAGAAAGAAATTATACTATCGTTAATGAGTTCATCTCATACCAACTACAGATGAATGGTTTGGAATGGAAGTCAGGAAATACAGACAAAGAAATTACTAGAACAACAGGAACAGGAAATGTACTACAAAGATTAATAGTTGTCTCATAAAACTAGGGAATGTATTTAGAAACAAGAGTTTTTTGGATATGATGGAAAGTATACGCATTCGTCCAGATAATGCACATGCTATATTCTTAGGGGTTGCAGACGAATTGTTCAGCGAGGGAGTAACTTGGGGAAGAATTGTTGGATTGTTAGTATTTGGCAGCGAAATTGCAGTTATTTTCCAGAAGATGGGCTATCCTGAATTAATCACTGATATTGCCGAATGGTTGAGCTCTTATATTACAAAAAATCTGCTAGCGTGGATCGATTCTAATGAACAATGGTACGGCCTAATTAAATTCCACGATAACTGTTTTGTAAAAGCATCCGTATCTCCATGGAAAAATGTAAAGAAATTTGTAGCAAGCATTTGGATAAGAATTAAAAAAATAGAAGAATAAATACAAATGTGATCTTTCTATATTTTTGTATTTAAAACAAAAGTGTCATGTAAAGTCATTGTTTTATTTTTTCTTTATTAATAATAAAGTAATTTAAAATACATTAAAATATTGGCTATCCAATTTATTGTATTTTACCCGTTACAGTTTATATTCAAATATTATTATTTAATCAAACACAGTATTTAAATTTGTAAATTCAAATAATATTCTGTCATCAAAATACTTCTATTTAAAATGATTTTATACAGTATTTTGATTACGCTTATTACTAATATAACCTTTAAAATTCTTCAAAATTATAATTTATTAACTTTAGCCAATATACGTGAACATAACTCAACATGTGAAAAAACAAAGGTAAAGTAAATGACTGAATTCGTTCCACATCTGTTGTCAACAATTTACTAGCTCTATCCTCCACAGACAGCCAGGAAAAATCATTAAAGAAAGTAGAGACTATTTTAAATAACTGATGGCCAATTTATTTGTTTTTTTTACATAATACTGTAAATAAACAATCATATCAATAAAATTAATTTATATAAATTTATTTGAAATCGATTTTTTTTCATTTAGTAACGAATTTATCTGCATGGTAAAAAGATCGACAAGTTACATAATCAGTAAAAAATATAAACTGTATTTTATTTGTTACTGTAAACAACGATATTTCAGATTTTTAAACTTTTATTATTAAAAAAAAAAGGAGTAACAAGTATTGTATAAATACGAAAATTTTGATAACTGAATATTACTGTCTAAAGTATAAATGTTCATACACTGATAAGCATGTTAATTAATACAAAGTATGTAAGCTCAATTTGGCTAATATGGTCACGCTTATTACTAATAATCTTTACAATTCTTCAAAATAATAATTTACGAACTTAGCAGCAGTAATGTGGGCTTTCAAAATTTATATGTCATAAAACTTTTATATTGCTTTTTTGGTGTTTAAAAATAAAAATATGCCTATTTGACACAATTACAAATACCTACGAAAATAATGAAATATTTTTTAAATGCAAGTTCAAATAATCCATGCATGTTCAATATTTCTTAAAATATGAGAAATCAATACAATAGAGAAAATTTTTATATAAGCTATATTTGGGAAAAATGTAGCAAATTTCGTTAAGTAATGCATAGAAATTTATATACACCCTTATGCTTGATAAAATTTCTTAAATATAATTACAATTTACAAATTACATCGTATTTTTAGGATCCTGGATCGAAGTCTAAATCGCATTGGTGATTTACCAGTACGATCGAAGTTTCGATCTTCGGTTGTACTGGTAACTGACCAGTGTGAGCGAAGTTTCGATAGTTCAATATGATTTAATACAATATCTTGTTAAAAGTCAAAAATTTCCGCAATATTACGGTTCAATATAGTTGCTGCCACTGTGGGATAAGAAAGTTGATCCCCTTAAATTTGGTAATTTACTTTTTTTCGAGAAGTCGGTTTTCAATTCTTGTGCAATTAGATCCCATTTAACGGGGGAGTTACGTTCAAATGAAACAAAGCGTTAAACGAGAAAGTTACATATATACAAAAAATTCGTCTGTTCAACAAGAATTTTCATTAGAATCTTGTTATAAATCTATATAGTTACAATAGTTGAACTTGAATGATGATACAGTAACAACTTTGAAATTCGTACTTTATCTAAAGATTCTCTTTTAATAATTCAAATTACTTTATGCGCTAAATTAGTATAGAAAATTTTTTTCGTATGAGATACTATCAATTATAAATCATAAAATAAAATATATTAAAATTATGATATTTATTAAAATTACCTCAATTTTTTCGACAACAAAAAGACATTGACATTAAAATTGTATCCATACACACAATACATTCACTCACATCTCCAAAGAGTAAAGAATTTTTTATTTTTCTAATGTTAGTACAATTTTATAAAAAATTTGAAATAAGTTTTTCATATGAAATTTAACAATGACACATTTTTTACAAAAAAATTTTTTTAGCAGCTATTGATTGATTTCGAAAATGATTTCGATATTTCATAATAATCGAATTTTTATATTAATTTACATTAAAAAATTACGTATATTAATAAAAGTTAATAAAATATTTTTATGCTATTTATACCGCTGTAATTATCACATGTATGATTATGTTAACATTTATTTCAATTTACTAGCATTTTGACTTCATTAGGGTTCGAGGAAAAATTATGTTTTTTGTATATATCAATTAATTATATTTTGTTGTCCAAATGTCATAACAAAAACTCTAATGTATGTACAGTACTTTTACAGATGAATTTGACTATTATTTAATATTAATAAAAGAAAACGAGGACACAAAAAAGTCACAGCAGACATCTATCTAGCCGCCAAAGAAATATCTCGCACATTTCTGAATGTTGTAATATTATTGAAAATTTCTTTTTAAAAATTCCCTGATCGTTTTCTGTTTTAAAACATGTAAAAAATTATTTAAGGAATATTATAGGACAAGATAGATAGAAGAAAGAACCGATTATATATTCGAAAGCATGTTAATTAATATAAACTATATAACCTTAGTTTGGCTAATATGGTTACGCTTACTACTAATAGTCTTTAAAATTCCTAAAATAATAATTAAATAACTTAGCGCCAGTAATGTGTCCTTTCAAACTTTATAAAACTTAAATTTTTTTTTTAAAGTAATTAAAAAGTCTGACAAAATGCGTTATGTTATGCATGGAAATTTATGTACACCCTTAGCCTTGACGAAACTTGTTATATATTATGACAATTTGCAGTCAGATTATATACTTATTTCTCAATGAAAAATAGCAAATAAAAGATAGCGAGAAAGAAAAAATGAATACGCTAAAAAAATAACTGAAAAATAGCAAAACACAAAAGAAAACAATGCGTTTACATAGACAAATTTCCAGTTTAGTATTAGCATTTATATTGATTTTATACATTATTTTTTGGGCTATTTTTACATGCTTTCGGATATTTTTTAATATTATACTAATGTAATTTTATTTATTTCTATATTAAACAAATAAATTACAGTCGAATTTCTTAGTGTATTTTTAATAAATAATTTATTTTTTTCTTTTGATAAAAAAAAAAATTGAAATGACGTCAAACACATCAATGAGTAAATGCAGATTTATTTAACACATTGAACTTATAATATATAACAGTATTAATAAAAGAAGTAAGATGCTGCCGAACGTTTAGTGTAACGGCGGAAGAATAACAGTCCCTCAGGAAAATACTCTGGGCAAGGTTCCTACACCCCCCTTCGCGCGCGCAACAGCAAAGGAATCAGGAAAATACAGGGGAGAAAGAAATAAAATCGTAAACAACGAGTTGACGTTAGGTGCACATGTGCAGCAAGAGGACAGTTACAATATAAATTGTAACTCGATTCGACAATTTATTCCATTTTAAGTAAATAAAATAAAACGAACATTTCTGTTTATTTGTATCCCAACAGAGGGTGAGAGGTTAATCTTAAGACGTAGAGAATGCTCTGTAGACTGTTCAGAACCAAATAATACGCAGAGCAATTGAGTATTATGTAATCAAGTTCCTGAAAAGTATTTTGATATTAGGTATGTATCATCTCATATTAATCTACATGCGCCTAACTTGTCACTCCGTTCAAATTCCATTTGTAAATTTCGATGAGGTAGGGAGTGACACCTTGCATCCGACCTGAATTCTAAATCTACATATTTGTCAGTTTCAATTTTTAAGTATAAAGGCGAGTGTCCACTGCAACGATGTAGCTGAAAACTCAGAGATCACCGCAAAAATGTCGAAGGGGCCCCCCTCTTTTTAATTTATCGATATAATTTATTTCAAACGCTATCTGAACTCTGTAACGCAGGGCGTCGACGTACAATGCATTTATAATAAATGGCGTAAAAATGATTTGCTTAAACGTAAACGATGAAAACCCTGTAACTCTGGGTGTCAACGTTTATTCATAAGGATGTCGACGTAAAAAAAGACTAACGCAAACTAATTTATTAATAAGGTTAATACGTGAAACTTTATACAGGTGAATATAATTTTATTATATAGGCCCTATACAAATTATAAAACTTTTAAACAGATCTACATTGATTTAAATGAAAGTAATTTTATTTTGACAAATTAAACAATAGTTAAATACATCAAAAGATATTTAAGTTTACATGCTGTTACAAAATCGTTCCGAATGTTTGGCATTTTTATTTGCAAATTCTTCTATGAGTAGATTGATATTGTTTTTTTTGTTGTCGCATTCTATGGATAACATAGCTAAACCTACTAATTGCACTTGCGTCATAGTGCTATGTAAGTAATTTTTAATATAAAAAAGATCGTTCTGGCAAGGTTACAATAATAGGTAATGTCAAGTATAATTTTATAGCTATAATTATGTCGGGGATGTTACTCAAAAAAGATAAATGAATTTCATCTGAAAATCATTCAAAACATGTTAATTAATATAAACTATATAACCTTAGTTTGGCTAATATGGTTACGCTTACTACTAATAGTCTTTAAAATTCCTAAAATAATAATTAAATAACTTAGCGGCAGTAATGTGTCCTTTCAAACTTTATAAGACATAAAATTTTTATAAAAAATAATTAAAAAGTCTAACAAAATGCGTTATGTTATGCATGGAAATTTATGTACACCCTTAGCCTTGACGAAACTTATTATATATTATGTCAATTTGCAATCAGATTATAACTTCTGGATAGAAGTTTTGACCGTACTGATCAGCTTCCTGTTATTAGCTGATCAGTAGTGACAGTAATGCTGCCTACAGCGACCTGACCAATACAGTCAGAACTTCTCTCCATAAATTGCATTTATCTTTTCACTTGAAAACTTATTTTCCAGAATGTCGAAATCTATGTACTGTGTTTACACCAAACTCTAAATCTACGAACTGCCGTATATACTCATGTATTAGAAGGAGTTATCACAAAAAATTTGAGGTCAGAGTTCGGCTTATACACGAATCGACTTATATATGATTATGTACGGTAGTTTTTAAGTACAGTGAAACCCCGATTTTGAAAGTTTTCAGGGACCGGCCCGAAAAGTCGAACGAGCCGGAAAAACGCACGAAACGGGAACTCTGACTACAACGACCTGACCAATACAGTCAAAACTTCTCTCCATAAATTGCATTTATATTTTCGCTTGAAAACTTCCAGTATGTCGAAATCTATGTACTGTATTTACACCAAACTCTAAATCTACGAACTGCCGTATATACTCATGTATTAGAAGGAGTTATCACAAAAAATTTGAGGTCAGAGTTCGGCTTATACACGAATCGACTTATATATGATTATGTACGGTAGTTTTTAAGTACTAATCGTATTTAATGGAATATATAAGTTAAAATCTATATTCGACAAAACGTTAATAAATCGCTATTTTTGTAGTAATAAAATTATCGTATTTAATGGAAGTTAAAATCTATATTCGACAAAACGTTAATAAATCGCTATTTTTGTAGTAATAAAATTTAAAAGGGGTCTACAGGGACAAGACTCTGTACTATAAAATAATTCCTAAATTAAAAATGATCCCAAAGCACCATTCTATTTTCAAAACTTTTTTAGTTTCGTGTCACCAAAATTTCAGTATATTCTGTTAAAATATAGAATGTTTTTATTTAATTGTTTTTTTTATATTATCCTACTTATGTTTTGTATCCATTGTTTTTTATCAAATAAATAAATAGCTTATTAGAAGATCATCTGGATGATATTTGCGTTCCTTCTAGTCATTGAGTTGTGTGCCGCATGTGTGTTTTTAAAACATGTGGGCTCATTTCAATGTCTATTGGGTTCGTTAATAACAAACATGTCCATCTTCCCGTGTTGTTGATACGAAGAGTATATACATTACCAACAAAACTAGTTTTATTCTAGTATGCGGCACAGAAATTTCCTGGTAAGGAAATGTCGATATAGTTGCAACTATAATACATATATACAAAAAATTTATTTTCATAAATGACATATTTTTTACAGCGCCTCTGTTTCTCATAATTTATACAGAATTTTAGTTACGCTTATTAATAATATAATCTTTAAAATTCTTCAGAATTATAATTTATTAACTTCAGCCAATAAAAAAAATGTTCGAAAATGGCGATTGTTCTGAGAGGTCTGTAGTTTGTAGAGTTCTGTGTTCTTTTGGTCTAAGTAGTGGGATTTTTTTGTAATCTAGTGCATATATTTAAAATATCATCTGAATAGTGAAGTAATAAAGAACAAGATAATGTAAGTGACAATATTCCAGGGGTGATCACTTTTAAACTGTGACTGTTTAAAGATTTTATCCTACCATTAAAAATCTTTTGACTTGGCAATTTTTGGTTTCCATTGGCAACTAATTTTTAAATGAGATTAAATTTATTATATAACAACTACAAAATTATGTTGCTTTGACTGGTAACCAATAACAAGTCATTATAATTTATTTAGGAGAAATTTTATAGAAATAAAGCTAGGTTTGATGATTAACTGAAAATTTGCTTAAACAATGGAAAAATTAGACTCCTTAAGACAAATAGTTAAAACTGATATTAAAACAAAAATCACTAAAGTCCTGGAGTTATGCCCAATAGAAAATGTATTAATCAAAAAGGAAGAAAGAAAACAAATTAGAGAGATAATGTTAGATTTATTAGCAGACATAAATGAGTTTTTTGGATCAATAAAACAAGTTTTAGATAGATTAGAAAAGAAACTGAAAGAATACAGACTTATGCTGAAGTAGCGAAATTAAAACAAAAACAAGATAATATGCTTATAGAGAAGACAGAAGATGTAATGCTTATAGAGAAAATACTAAACAAAGCTTCCAACCCTATCCTGGCTGGAAAGAATGCAATATTACTTTCAGTTAAAAATCCATCGGATAAGCCCCAAGAGGACTTAAATAAAATTACTGAGTTATTAAATGACGAGATATGTCCGTGTGAGTAAATGGTAGTCAAGTAAATGGTCTAAAACAAACCAAATCTAACGAAATATGCATCGAAGTTTTGGAAAAAGATCACATGGAGAAATTACTCAAAAGTATAGAATCTAACAAAGAAATCTCTCAAGTAGCAAAAGTTAGGAAATCATTAGCAAAAAATCTTAATTTAATAATACTGAATGTTCGTGACAGTGTTGTAGATAGATCGCTTTTTGATTGTATTTACTCACAAAATAAGATAATTACAGAAATAATAAATGAAAAAGAATTTATAGATAATTGTAAAATAATAAAAACAATAAAGAAAAGACAGAATCCAGAACTAAGGCATCTAGTCTTCTCGGTGCCACCGAAAGTACACAGGGCACTCCTCTCTCAAGGATTCATATCTATACATTGGTACACTTGTAAAGTAGACAACTTTATATCAATATATCGATGCTATAAATGCTGTGGGTTCCGACATAGTGCTGGACACTGCACTATGCCTATTACTTGTATTCACTGTGCTGGTGAACATATGCAAAGAGAATGTCGAAACAAAGGAAATAAACCAAAATGCGCTAATTGTATAAGGGAGAATCAAATAAAGATAATAAATTAACAGAAGATCATTCTGCTTTTAGTGATAGCTATCTAATTTTATAAAAATTGAAAAAAGCTTTTATAAAAAGGACGGATTATCTTATTTAATATTATTGTGTGTAACTTGACTGTTCTGTTTGTTCTAAGTTTGGCGTTCCTCGTTTTGTCAGTGGTCTTGATTGTACAGATAAGACTGTGCATTACTTGGTATATTGCTTCAGGATATTAGATAGACTGTGAAATTAATCTGGATTTATAAATTGACTACTTGTATTGAAGGTTTATAATTAAATGTTAAATTTCTTATGTATAAATTTGATCATTTCAGCTAAGCTGCTATATTTTAATATATTGTTAATATTGACTTTCTGAATGTCAATTAGAGGTAAAATTACATCAGTTATCCCACAAATCCTTTGATTACTGCTTCATCATCATATCATTTATGTATTTTAATTTATAAACTTATCTATTGTAATATTTATTATTGTAACTTAAGTACTTATTCTATTATTTATGTAATTTATGTGTTGTGTATATATGTTTGTGTGTCCTATTTTCTACCAATTAAAAAAAAAAAAATTATAATACTGTTAACATTATCATTCCTAAATATGTACTTATATATATGTATATTGTATATATGTTATTTTTATTTTTTAATAAATCTGTTTGGTTCTCTCTTCTTTCTGCTAATGACCTGTCACATTATCTTTTGACACTCTTCTTTCTTCTAATGACCTGTCACATTATCTTTTGACAGGAATCTTTAAATAATTCCTTTACTTTCCTATCATCATCTATCTTCGTTCATTCTTCCCAGGCCAAACCAATGAGTAGTGACTTCTCTCTCTATTTCCAACAACTTCCAGCCAATATCCGGAAACATAACTAAACATATGAAAAAAAAGGTGAAGTAAATGATTGATTTTGACGTATAAAATTAAATAATATAGTTTGTTGACACTCTACATCCAAAACCACAAGCAGCGCGGTAAAGTATGTTGTGCTGCAATATCCCGCGAAACGACTGGCCGTCATAAAACAATAAAAGTGCCACGCCCCCTTTTATTGCCGAAGGTTGTTTACATTACGATTTTCTCGTAATTTTACCAAATTATTTGCAAAAGTAAAACAATAAATGACCAAATACATGTTAAAAATATTCTATATTTTAACAGAATTAACCTAAAATTTTCGTATTACGGGCAATATTTTTTCAATTTTATGAATTTTACAGTTCATTATAGGAAAATTCCATGTTTTGATTAAAATTTCAAAAATTAGTGAATTAGCCTGGTCATCAACAATTTTCATTAGAATCTTGTTATAAATCTATGTACTAAGAATAGTTGAACTTGAATGATGATACAAATAATCCTAATCTAGCCAAATCTCTCCAACGGTCCATCCTTGAACCAACAGCCAAATTAATTATTTTTTATTTAGGCTACGGTGCCACCATCTTTCGGATTAATAATTATTAATTTAAAATTAATAAATTAATTTAAATTTAGGCTAAGGTGGCGCCATCTAATATTTAATAATTGAACTTTAATTTTTACTAATTTTCGAAATTAAAAATTTGCCTTGGCCTGGAATCGAACCAGGGACTTCAGGAGTTACCGTCCTGACGTCTTACCAGCTAGACTACCAAGGCACCGGCAGATTTTCAATTTCGGGTGGTTCAGATAGCTTGGATTGGGATTATTTGAATCGCGTAAATCCCCTAGTATAATGGATTATGATTAGAATGATGATACAGTAACAACTTTGAAATTCGTACTTTATCACTACTTGAGATTCACTTTTAATTTTTCCTTATAAACGATATTACATATTTCATTTAATAATGTTGAAATGCTATCTGTAATGTAGTAACAAGTGCATATTGTTTGTTTGTTTGGAAGCAATGTGATTTAGTACCTGTGGGTGGATTGAGAGGTGCCAGTATCGGTAATCCGATTCTTCTGGGGGAAATAGGGGCCGAGTTGCAATCTTTGGAGATGTTAAACTGTATTTAAGGGCAGATTTGTGTTTCTAAGTCTGTTAAGATCTGGAAATAAACCAACTGTTCATCCGTCGTTATCTATAAACCCACAAATGCTAGAGGCCAAAAACCTGTCATTATGTCAGTGAGTCATGCGAGATGTGAAATACTAGTAATTTGGATCATAGAGTTTAAATGGGGCTAAAAACATATAAAACACATAAATTGTGTCAACTAATACATCGAGATGGCCAACAGTGGATTGCACGATATATCAATAGATGCATTCATTTGCCATAACTAATATTTAATGAATTTTTTCTAGGATTTTTCATTTTTATTTTCTAATTAGCATTGGAATCTTTTTGCCGTATCTTTCGTCTTTCATTTAATTGCTTGCGTGTAACGCCCATTTGAAATGTCGGAATATGGTTTACATTCGTCTGTTTCTATTTTCTTAGTTTTACTTTATAAATATCCATAAATTGGAATCAATAATAATATAATATTTAGGAATATTATATCTATTTTTAAAGTTTATAAAAAAACCACGTTAGATAATGTGGGGTCAAACTGTGGGATAATTAATTGCTTTTTTGGTGGTTAAAAATAAAAGTCTGTCTATTTCACACAATTACAGTCTTGAAAATACGTAAACAATTAAATATTTTTCAAATTAAAGTTCAATTAATCTATGCATGTTCAATATTTCTAAAAATATCATAAGAAATCAATAAAATAGAGAAAATTTTTATATACAGTAGTACCTTGGTTAACGACGGTAATCCGTACCAGCGAAACCATCGTTAACCAAAACCGTCGTTATCCAAAGCACGATTCCCCATAGGATTTAATTGAAAATTGATTAATTCGTTTCGGCTCCTTCCCACAACCATAGTAAATATTAAAACTCATTTAAAATGTCCTAAAAATATGGAAAATAGTATTTATTTATTATATTTGCTACAAAACGAACTCGTAAACACTGATTAGAAGCTTATAGATTCAACGATTATTATACAGATGAGATTTGATTTTGCCTTTTGATGGCGAACGAACAGTGACACGCACTCGCCGATTTATTGTCTATATGAACTGTAGGATCTCGGATAGACTTTTTTCTTCTTCTAATGGAATCCGAAACTGTGACGTCACACCACTTGCAGGTATCAAGTAATATATAACACAAACAAACAATAGAATCAGACTTGTTGGCAGAATTTAAAATAATAATCGTCTAGAAATCATCTTTAAGAAACTAAAAACTAGTGAACTGTTGCACGTCTATTTTTAATTAATTAAATAATTTGTTTTCATTATTATATGTTAATTATCATTTAGTTAAATATATTTTTATATGGTTATAATTTTATTAATTTTAATAATGATATTGTCGGATTTGAATTGATTGTTAAAAAAAATAACGATTGACAGAGCTAATTAATCACGTGATGCGATGACGAGCTGTTTTACAGATCTCTATTTTGTCGGAAGTTCACATAATCAGGAGGCGTTAACCAAAGCATATGTCGTTAACCAAGACATTTTCTTTTCAAGAACTCGTCGTTAACCAAAGCACCACTGTATATTATTTGGGAAAACTGTAACGGTGGAAGACAAGATTCTTCGGGTTTGTTACAGGTATATTTTATGATGATTTGCTTTATTAGTTCAGATAGCTATGTGCCGCATACTAGAATATCTATTCAGTCAATAATAG
>AYEL01078076.1:0-40986 GCA_000484575.1 Olivierus martensii
TTTTTTTTTCTCCCGAGGAAACACATAGAAGTCTCACATTGTGTGATATTTAGCCAATGGACGATCATACCAAGATCTAATCTTTCAGATGGAATTTAAACATCAATCCCCTGTGGGTAGGGGCAAGAATATAACCACCGTCTGACCCCGCGTGTCGTAAAAGGCGACTAAAGGGGTTACCTCGCGTTGGTGGTTCCGAGGTCCGTCACTGGGCGCTCACTTGTGGTTCCTATACGGAATCGGAACTACTTCGGTGTTGTCCACATCCGTCACTGGGGACCTGCGGCGGGCTCGCATACGGACTCGGACCACCCGGCGGACTCGTTCGCTTCATTTCGGCTCTTTCGATATGCGCTTTTCTTTTCGGGGGACAAGTTCCATAACATAACCCCCATTCGGGTTCGGGGCAAAAAAAAAAAAAAAACATCAATCGGGACGCAATATGCTGTATCGATATACAGACAATAATTGCTGTTGCTGCAACGTTTTCTGGAATAAAGCTAATTTTTGTGTCTTACTAATGACACTTTTGCTCACAGGTCCTTATTTCTTCATGCCATAATGACGATCACTATTATATACATATATATATATATTTAAATTATATTTTCCCAAAAAAAGCGCTAATATCGGAAATCGAATTTGGGTTTTTTTAGATGACTTTTTTCTCCAGGTCGGTTATTACGATATTTTTATCGTTTGTTTTACCTTGAAATCTGGGTCTACAAATTTTTATACTTATTTATTTGGTATTTTTTATCTTAGTTTTTTTTATAAATATCCATAAATTGAAATCAATAATACAATATTTAGGAATATTATATCTAATTTTAATGGAATTATATAATTTTTATAATTTCTTTCTTGTAATTTTTAAGTTATATCAATTATTTGTTTTTATTGAAGACAATATTGTAATTTTGTGGTTTACTGTATGTAAAACTGCTCAAAAAACCTTGTTAAAAAATTGTTTATAAACATCTAAATTTTTATTTTAATTGCTGGAAAGATTGTTGCGCTGCAAAATTATTCTAAGAGTTCATTGTATTTGCAGTATGGTATCACAGATAATATGAATTTAATACATATGTGGTGTCTTTCTGCAATTCACTCTTAAAACTCATCAAACAAGGGCCGTGTACGGATATCTGACACCCCAAAAATTTCTCCTATTTGGAGATAGAGACTTAAAGGATGAAGCTGTCGATCACCTTCTAAATAGATGCGAGCTCCTGATGGTTGATGTCCCACCTTATTATTATTTGTTGTTCTAATTTAACAAATATTCATATATCTATAATATGTATATAGCAAGCAAAAATTTAAATAAACCGGTGATTTAACTTCGAATATATTTGACAATAAGTATTCTACAAAACTGTATTATTCTACCAAATTAGCTTCGTAAATATAAAAAAAAAAACCGGAAGAGTAACTGCAAAATTTAGCATGAATTGAAAATAATTTAACAAATATTCATATATCTATAATATGTATATAGCAAGCAAAAATTTAAATAAACCGGTGATTTAACTTCGAATATATTTGACAATAAGTATTCTACAAAACTGTATTATTCTACCAAATTAGCTTCGTAAATATAAAAAAAAACCGGAAGAGTAACTGCAAAATTTAGCATTAATTGAAATTGTTTTTTTTTTTTTCTTTTCACATATTAGCCTGGAAAGAAGGCTAGAAAGCTAGTTCATCCATTTTAACTTGTAATGAAAAGATAGATGTCTAATCCTAACAGCTGTATTATATAATAAGATTTCTGAATATATTACGGGTGTCTAAAAATTTCGATACCTATTATGATGTAATTTAAACTTTTTTCACAAATTTATGAAATAGTTTCCGTCTATTGCCTACTTTTCTATTGAAATTTTAACAATTATTAAAATTATATATTTTTTTTATTGGAGTTTCGATACCTATTATGATGTAATTTAAAATTTTTTCACAAATTTATGAAATAGTTTCCGTCTTTTGCCTACTTTTCTATTGAAATTTTAACAATTATTAAAATTATATATTTTTTTTATTGGACTTTAAAAAAAAAATCATATATAATAAAGGAATAAGCGTGTGGAGTCCATGTTTCTGCGCATGTGCGAATTCCCGTGCCAGAAGTGTCGCCGTTACTATTTTCTCTCGCTTCGAATCTTTAATCGCGTCTTTTAGAAAACTAAATATCAATCTCATTATAAATTTTGCTTAAAATTATCATAGTTTACTTCTTATTTATGTATAACCACCGAATGGTAGATGGCCTCTTTAGTCGCCTTTTACGACACGCAGGGTCAAATGGTGGGCATATTCTAACTCCTTACCCACAGTGGGATAATTAATTGCTTTTTTGGTGGTTAAAAATACGTCTGTCTATTTCACACAATTACAGTCATGAAAATACGTAAATAATTAATTTTTTTTTCAAATTAAAGTTTAATTAATCTTCAATATTTCTAAAAATATCATAAGATATCAATTCAATAGGGAAAATTTTTATATATATTTGGGAAAACTGTAACAAATTATGTTACGTAATGCATTGAAAATTGTATACACCCTTAGGCTTGATAAAAGTTTTTATATATAATTACAATTTACAATCCTAACGTATTTCCCCATTGTGGTTATTGAGGGTTAGAATATATTCTTTTTCTGCTCCCACCATGTCTGATTAGTGTTATACGACCTAGTGTATAGTTTTTTGTAAAATTTTTTCATTTTTTTATTAGTATTGCTTAGTTTGTAAGTGTAGTTAAGGGAAGGACGCCACCCTTCCCTGCGCCTGTTGAGGGTTTTCTGCTCTTACCATGTGTGACTAGTGTTATACGACCTATAGTTTTTTGTAATTTTTATATTAGTATTGCTTAGTTTGTAAGTGTAGTTAAGGGAAGGACGCCACCCTTCCCTGCGCCGCAGTATTTGTGTGTTCCATTTGTTGAGACAATAGCATATCAAGTACCAAAGCCCCTCCTTTTTTGTAACTGTGGCCCTCCATCTCTCCAGTAAACACAGCTATGGCCCTCGGGTTCATTATAATTGGACAGCCTTGCTCTAAAAGAAGCACAGAAAAATCAATTCATAAGTTTCTTGAGGAACCTGAAGAAATAATATCAAATCTGAAGACACTGAAGGCCAAATTTTCAGTATTTAGGTAATGAAAAACAAACAAACGAATTTAGATTTATTATTTGATGTCCAGTAGCTAGTAAAAGAGGGTTTTCTATTTCAGGCAATTTTGTATCTAGAATAAGAACAAGATTAAGTAATCGTTCAGTGTAAATTTTATGTTGTTTAAAATCATATTTCCTGAAGAAAAATACTAAATGAAATAATTTAGTATAAATATTATAATATAGTATAATATATAATATATAATATTTAGTATAATATTATAATTTATATTTTGTACGGATTTTAGTTAATTTGGTTTGTGTGGAATATATTTTATTATTTTTGTAGTTTCATAAATATTAAATAAGAGATCGGAAGTTTGGTTTCTTAAATTTCAATTAAATATATCAATTTGTTTATTTTTTAAAATCGTTAATATATTTCAATATATTTTTTAAAAAATTACAGTACGGTAAACTCTCAACCACCATATTATCTAGTAAAAAATTAGATCGGAAGAGCGGTTCAGCAGGAATGCCGAGACCGATATCGTATGCCGTCTTCTGCTTGAAAAAAAAAAAATAGTTGATACTGTTGGTTTAAATGTTTTTGCGTCAACGTTTCTTCAATAATGGAATATCAGCATTAAATTTCATAGATTTCTATGTTCATTAATATAAGCAAGTAAACAATCTGCAATACTTAAATAATGAAAGCAAAATTATTTCCTTTAATTTTTATAAAGCATTATATGAAATTTCCCTAAATCATAGGGAAAAATTCCCAAAAATTTTTTATAAATTAATTTTATTGATTAAGGTGAAATACATATTGTATTGTAAAATTTAAATTCAACCAGACAAGCAGGAAAAATTCAACAGGAAATAATTTACACCCTATTATAACAACGTTTCACATACAGACGTGACGTCATGAGATCAAAGGTGAAAAAACCGGTCAAGCGGCACACACCTGACATATGAATGTATATGGGACAATAACTAAACCGCAACAATTTCCATATAAGGTGCAGTAACTCGATCGCACCTGTTGTTTTTGTTGACGCAGATGTTTTCAGTTTCGTTTGGTTTATACCATAATTTCTTAATTACAGTAAACAAACGATATCTGTTTCTTTATTTTAGCTTTCATAAAGTTGTCAGTGACCTTCAAAGGAAAAATTTTCTAAGAGGTTACTGTCCCTTAAGGGTTATTCAACTTAAGTTGTATATTAACGCTCACAAATTACAGCTTATGTAAACTCTATACAAAAATCACTTTTGCACATTGGAGTTTTCTCAAAATATCACATTTCTAATGTAATCACACTTAAATTATTCGAATTGAAAATTACAGCTGCAAAACATGTTTTCAAGAAAATATAAGAATGCATTTGCAGACCTACGCATAACAGACCTACGCTTACGCATAAACATAATTTTTTATTGCTTATTTTAGGAAATATTCCCTAGAACAAGTAATTTAAAAATCATTTTAAATTTTAAATAAATCATTCTTATTTATTTAAAAATATGAGAGAATTCAATTAAATTTTTTAATGAATTTTTAGGTAACAAAATGTATCAGAAAATTCTCTTTTTTTAAGGAACAGTCACCTGAATTAAAAAGAATTTTCGAGGAGAATTTTTCCTAATGACAAAAATGAAGAAAAAAGGATAAATAAACGCTTTTTTAAATAAAAATCGAAGTCCATTTCGCCGAAATATCTTTTTATTTCGTGAAATTTCAGGGAAAATTTCTATAAAAAAAAAAAAAGAAGCCATATTAAAATTTAGAATTCGATAAAACTTAAATCGCTTTTATATATTATTTTAGGAAATATTTCCTAAAATATATTTAATTTTTATATTAGAGAATATTTCTATATTGTTATTTTTTCTTACACAGAAACGAAGAATTAAAAATTGTTATTTTAAAGCGCCATGTTGAAAAGTTTACTATTACAATACCGTGTACAATTTCTATTATCGGAGGCTATGCAGGATGCGAATTGTAATATAAAACCAAAAAAGTTTATTATAAGTATTAAATGTATTTTTATAGGAGAAAAATTTGAACAAATCGGGATTATAAGTCTTTCAAATGCTAGAGATGTTCAAAAATAACAAATATAAAAAAGCCTTCACGCACTTGATAGTAAATTACTATCAAGTGCGTGAAGGTTTTTATAGAATATTTTAAACTTGATTAAATAAAACATTTCCTTGTCTAAGTTACATTCTTAACCTTGGAAAAATTTAATATACAAACAATGATTTGTCTCTTAATGATTAGCTTTTTCATCTTATCAAAATTTTATTCGATATGATAAGTATGCGAAAATTACTCCCATTCAAAGTGGAAGTTTTAAACAAAGTAGAAAACAGTTAACAAAGTGTTTGATACACGGAAATTTAAATACTGATCGAACTTCAATTGCTATCAAATTGCAATAAAAAAAAAATATCTACAGTATTTTAAAATCCGGAAATTGTTTTCCTCGATTTAACGGATAGAATTCAGTTAAGATTACAGCATTTACGATCACTGTAGTGCTGAAAATAGTTTCAGGGAAAAATCCTCTTTTAGAGAAATAAAAAAAATTCCAAGGACTTTAAATCGCACTTAAAAATATATTATAGGGAATTTTCCCTTAAAGTGATATTTTCGAAATTTTACAGAATCATTCACATATAGGATGAGCATCTATTTCCCTAAAATTTCTGTATTTTACCCTATCAAAAAGGAAAAAAAATCCTTTCGTTTCACAGTTCAGTTGCTGTAATATAAACTATTTTGAAGTGCTGTATAGGAAAATAAGAGGAATTTTTCAACTTCAAAAATACCTTTAACCTTTAAGATATTATTGGATTTTTTTTTCCTAAGGCATCATTGGTTCTTAATCTGTGGGTCTCACAACTGACTGAGGCCGTGAAGAACCTTATTTACCACAGCATTTCTATTGAAAGAGGCTCAAAGTGGGTCACGTAATAAGAAACACTGTATCGTAAACGTAAATTCAAGAAAATAATCATGCAAAATATAAAAGCATCATTGTAACACAATAACAGAATTTCTATTGGGAAATATTAAATTTGTAACAATTATTATTAATGTAAATATAAAAAAAAATAAAAATAAGTGTATATAAATCATGTAATCTAACTGCGAATTAGGTTTATTTTAAGTGTAACATAGTTATGCGATATCTAAAATTTGATCCGTTATCAAATCATGTGACTAATCATATAGACGTAAAAGGCGGCTTTTTGAAGAATATAGACTGAATGGGTTGGTTTATCTTCCCGTTTATCATCACAGTCGATTGATAATAGCAATGACAAATGTGGGAAACAATATAAGAGAATACATCGTTTCCCACAAGATTTATAGAGATCGCAATTAGCCTAGTAGAGATCTGGTGACAACCGAAGCAGGAAGTTATTCTAGATACTCCCTTAATTAAAGCCAAGTTTCTCCGTCTCTCTTCTCTTTCTCTCTCTGGTAACCACTACCAGTACACACTGCATCTCAATTTATTCCTGAGACTTTAACAAAATAAACAAAGTCGCTCAAGTCCAATTGGACGACTTCCGTAAACACAATGTATTGGTTAAAGCTTGCCAATGAAAGATTTTTTTAAAGAAAATTTAAACAATGATGGTGTGCATTATTTTTATGCCCTGTGGATATAAAACTATCTAAAGTGGCCATTTCCTGCACGTGTGTTAATCTTAGGTCATCCCCATTCTTTTGTAGTCGATGTTACCAGATAATACAATCAATCACTTTACACTCGGTTACAAAACTTTCTTATTCATTAAACCTTTAAATAATTCAAGTGTACGTGATTCGACAGAATTAAATATGTAAAATTTTAAATTATACAATATAATTTTATGTAAGGAAACATGCATTTGTTATAATGCAACACGTATTATCAATTGTAATAGCGTATTATAACAATAGATGGAGCCACAGCGATTTTATAATAATGTATTCGATATTCATAATCGATTACGATATGCTGAATTAATGACCTGTATTCATTTTTCGTTAAATGAATCAGGAAAGGCCGCAATGAGTCAGAAGTAAAAGATAAAAATCCTCTTATATGTCGGGAGCATCTGGAGTCATTAAAAGAATGTCGCAATCTGACCTAATAGTGAGTCACGCTATAAAAATCAATCCTTGTTTGAACCTCCCGAATGACAACCTCAAAACCAGAATTCTGCCATCTTATTATTACTCTTCCCTACCTTAAAATGCAGTGCAGTGTTTACAAAATATTCCCCTCAAACCATTTTCGGTTTCCCTCATTTAAAAGATTCCTTTCGAAAATTTTTGGAATATTTTCCCCTCTCCTTTCTTTGAACATTCTTTGAAATTTCCCTAAACCGATTTTATAAAAATTTTCTTCTAGTTTAAAATATCCTATTTAGGGAAATTTTTCTTATTTTGTCTTGATAAAAGGGGGAAAAAATTCTATTTTTAAATAAAAAATAAATTTATCTAAACATACCAAATTTAAAAAAAAAAAAAATATGTAGGGAAAATAATTTGTTCTATGAAAAATTTATGCTGTGAATACAGTATGGTATTTAAAAATATTTATGAATTTTAAGGAAAGAAGGGGAAAAAACCTAAAATCAGTTTACATAAAATAATTTATAAAAAGAAAATACAAAATAATGCAAATATTTTTAAAGAAAAAAGTATATTTATTCCAATGTAGGGAAATTTTAAACAGAAAACAACTAAATTTTGATCATGAAATATCTTTAAAATTTCCCTAACATTTAAAATGTTTCAAGCATGTTTTCATTTTATTCATAAATTTCCCTAAAACGAAATAATTTTCCCTTTTTTGTCTTCAAATTTCTGTGAAGACAAAAAAGGGAAAATTATTTCGTTTTAGGGAAATTTATGAATAAAATGAAAATTTCATGATCAAAATAAATAGGTTTAATTATTGAGACGCTTTTCGTACATCAGCCAAGACATTATAATGCACTAAATGTAAAATACTATATTTATTATATAAACAAATAATGATTCAAAAGTGTCCTTTGTTCCATTTCGAGTTTATTTGATCTAAAAAGCATAAATCCTCTTTTCAATCCCAGAGATAACCCCACAACCAAATGGGATGACCCGTGACCCCTGAATGCTTGCAGAACTGGTGGTCGTAAATGAGGCGTGAAGGTGGAGATGCCAAAAGGTGGAGAACAAGGTAGTTCATCTACACGCAAAAAGGAAAACTCAGGTGCCCACCCCTCCTCACCCACACATGTGGATCCATCTGTTATTTAAACCGGCATCATTCGATATTGTTGACTATAACTGTCGGCATTGACCCCGATAGACGGTTCCTTTACGCTTTGACAATCTTTCCCCCTACGAGTTATCCCATTTTAATTGTCACGTGACGATCCCCAAAGAAATTTATGAACAGACTACAATCAATGACGTCATAAACTTCATTGCTATAATAAATACCATTTTAATCGGAAAAAAATCTCATGAATATTTATCTCTAATATATTATCCTTGTAGACAATATAAAAAATCTTAAAAATGCAGAAAGAACGCCTACGAGGTTTGTTTACAAAACTACCTACATTCTAAACTAGCCAATCCCAGCAACGCATTTGAATGACGTGTAGTTATTTAAAATTTCCAAAAGGTTAAACGCTACACCAACAGCCACACAAACTTGAATATTTATTTATTTTTAATTTTAATGACAGTAAAAAAAAACTTTAATCAAAGTAATCGAATTTAATAAAAAATTAAAAATATTAAAATTATTTTCACAGATATCGCATATGAAAAGGCGATTGGCTATTTTTAAATTTCAAAATTTTAAAATAACCAATCGCCGTTCGTCCGTTTTCATTAACTGTAACGGTTCTATTGGATAATTTAAATTAATTAAATAATAATCATAAATTTTTTAAATCGATAAATATTATGAAAAAACAGTAACCAAAATTAGAAATTTTATTTAAAATGACACCAAACAATGATCGATTGAACGCGTTTTAATTATAAGAGCAGTCGGATAGATACAGAACTCCTTGTGTAACAAAGTTTACGTACTGATAAGAAACACCTGTTGACAATTGAAATAAATGACGTAAACTCCATAAAACACAACGACTTCCACCTGCATCCGTCTCCATCTATCCTGTTAGCATTAGCAGTTTAGACATCATCAGGTCATTTGCTGACGTCTAAACATAGTAAACCTCTAATGGTTTACATTTTCTTAAAGCGTCATGAAAGTGTTTAGACTCTAAACTCATAATGATTCATAACACTAAATTTCTAATATTCGATGCAGTGTCCGGGTCCACATAGGAAATTATTTGTTTACGTTCGAGTGCATGGTCTATTCTGGTGTCTAAACACGCAAATACTTTTGTCCTAGTATTTATTCTAGGATCTAAACATTAAACAAAATGTTTTTTTTTCCCTTAATGTTTATTCTTGTGTTTAATTGTATGGTTTGTTTGCTCAAGTATTTTATAAAGCATAGTGTTTTTTTTTATAGAGTTTGTTTAGTGTTTAACGAATAATGGAGAGCCATTTAACTTAAGGTTTATTCAGCGTGTTAGCTTTTTTTTCTTGGTACTGTATTTTTAATGTTATTTAAAATACAGGTTTCTGTTTGTCCTAGTGTAGGCGTGTTATGTTCAACAAGTGCATTTGTCTAGAATTTATTCAATTCGATTTAGTCACGCACAAAAAAGTAATTTTTCCTCTATTTAATGTCACTTAATTGTGACAAATATATATATATATATTTACTTAAAAAAAAGACAGGAATCTCTAAATGATGATGACACACTAATGTTAATAATAAAATAAATAAATATAGAAGAAGATCAGGAATGATGTGGAAGAGTAAAAGAGACAAAGGATGTGACTAATAATAATATTTATAGGAAAGCTTATGGTGCTTCTAAATTGGTTATGGGCACGGCTACAATAATGAGAAGCTTCAAAAAAAGATAAATTCTCAAAAAATTAAAAGATTTATTCAGTTTTTCTCAGAATCTAAATGGCTTAATATATTTTCCTTTATTGTTGTTTGCTCATTGCCTACGGGAGCGCGAAACGTCCGTGTTTGCTTTACTCCTACATTTAATACGAACTTTCAACCCACATAAAAAGGAAGAGAGGAAAAAAGAAAAAAAAAACTACAAGTTGATTCATCACCCAACCTTATGGGAAACAAGAACTAATGATAAAAAAGTAGTTTCCTATTCGCACGGAAGCCGTTTTCCGGATTAATCTTCCTTCAGTTGCTTGACTGATCTCTTCCGCCTTACGAATTCGCTAACAATATTTATTAGTATAGTTTTACTAGCATCAAAAAGTGCTGAATGACAAGACGACGGAAATATGTTTCCTGCATCGCTTCATTTGTCAAATATAAATAGCCACCGTTGGTGGTGATGACTCCTGCAGTTCGTCAGAACCTCCTGAAGAGTGTCTTTCCGTTTTTGCTCGCTCTGTGCCGAATGATTACTTTCAATTTCTGAAATTAATATTGTTCTATAAATAAAACATAAACACTACAATTATAGAAATATAAAAATGCAGTTCCCGGTATAGCAATAGAAAATTCAAACACGTGGACTGATTCAGGAGTGTGATGGAGAACAAAAATGTGCATCCTAAGGCGCATTTCTGCTCCCAAAAAATCCCTCTACTTGTATGTGGTAATGGATTATTAGCGATACTATAGATACGGATAAAGTGTAGTGGTTTAGGTGAGATAAAACAGGAGCCAGAATGATAAAAATTTCTTATCTGGATGATGTTAAGAGCGCCATTAGTTTGGAGCAGGTGACGCCACATGGACTAGTGACAAGAGTCGTAGGTATTAGTCGATACATCAGATGTTGCCAAGAGTCACAATCAATATACCGTATGCCGATAAATCGAACGCGTGCGGGAAGTGATCCGGTTACTAGTTACTAAAATGGCCAAAATAGAACAGTTGGCTATCAACAGTATACAGAAACGAGTCCCACTTTCAGCAAATACATTGAGTGTTACCTCATTTCCTGCTCCTCTAAATATAGCATGACTGATGAACACTCTTATGCGCAACCTTTGTCTGTTTAGTAGTACGATATTATCGTGCCAAGACGTTAAGTATAACGATTGCAGGGCGGTAAACATCCCTGCTCTTCTCTGCGTTAGCATATATAAACATATGTTCAAGCAATCGTTCAGTATACTAAATGTGATGTAACGTTAGAACATTACCTCTAACAGGCATGTTCATAACTGTTCCGTGTTTATTTTGGCAAGTGCTTTCATCGGGGTGTGGTATATAAGGTTAAGTATTTTTCTTTTAAAATTCGCTTTCGGAATTGACCTATTTATGAAAAACTTCGTGAGTTACTTATGCAAATTTACACAGGTGTTTTATAATAAATAGAAAAAAACGGATGATCGTGCCTATCGCCGATCTAGTCGCCTACATGAATCACGAACCTTTACCGTACGCTGACTCACGTACGAAACCCGATACTCACTTTCGGCTGTTAAGATTTTATTCAATGAACAATGCTTTGTTATTAGCGCTTTACTTTCCCCCACATCTGCTTCTTCTATCCTGTACATGACACTTCACCTCTTAGCGTTAGATTTAAACGAGAGTAATTGGAAAATCTCGAATTTTTGTCAATTCTAATCATCTCCCCAAGTACCAAACCCCAATGATTACTTAGGTATAGACAAATAGACGCCCCCATATATAGCACGGCTTAAGGGACGATTATCAGCGCGTGTCACAGGGTGAAATATGACAGAACAGGAAGCGGTGTCTTCACCTTCCTGCACATCTTCAGTAACCAGATATACCTAATCTAATCTCTAATTCGGATGACTGAACTCGTTAGATCTCTGTAAACACGGAGATGTTATTATTCTGGTATTTTATGATACTTATACTCCCCTAAACTCCTCCCATTTACCTTGAGTATAATTTATTCGCTCCCGTCCAGACCTGAGATACCAAACGACTGCCATTTTGTTACAGAAACAAACAGTAATTGTCTGTTTCTATTGCCATCGATAAATAACGGTTAAAATTAGAGGGATTTTCTGCTGACGTCTTTCTGCCGCCTCCAGTTTCCGTTAATACCTCTCTTCGCCTTATTATTACGACTAAAATGGGTAGCAAAGTCGATACTAATCACTTGGTAGTCATGCGATTAGAATGGCTTCTAGATAAACAAATATAAATCTATCGAATAAATTAATTTTAGACAATTTATCAATGTCGTACCGGAGCTTGCAATTCAGTTAAGATAACAGATTGTTAAATAAAAGTAGGCGTAAGTAAATATTCAAAAAAACAAGTTTTTGCTTCCTTTTATAGGATGTTTCTTAATTCACAAACACCCCTGAAAGACATCTGCACCATTCAGTTTTTCACTTGGTCAGACAATAGAAAAAGGAAGGACGATTGCAAAAGGACACGAAATACTAAGGTGGTTTCTGTTTGTATCGTCTACAATAGCAATGACACACGCCTTTCTTTCAAGGTCTCTCTCTGTACCCTCGGGGAAAGAGAGAGAACTGAAGAAAAAAACATTCACTCCAACTCCACTTCAACCTGAAGTTGTTCAGGTCAGGTGGACTGAACTATTATCACCTGTAGTTTTTGCCTTGCAGGAGCCCCATTTGTCTTTGTCAATTTTGTTTCTTTCAGTGCAGAAAACAATGGTGATTTCTGTGTGAAGTTTCATTTGTTAAACTCAATGTCAGTCAACTGTAGTGACAACGAATTAATGTTTCCTCGTATTATGCTGAATCATAAGCTTTTTATATGGTAATATTATACCGTGCATACTTGATCCCTTGTGTATAGGTTCGATGACTTACTGAAACCTATTTCATATTCAATAAAATGACTCTAAATAACAAAAAATTTACTGAAAGACATTTGGCATGTATAGGAATCGATATAATCGAAATTAAGGAACATAACACGATTGTGAACTGATTAAACTTTTAAAAATCTGATTTATTTACAGTTTATATAAGATCAATAGCAAATATGAATGTCTCAGAAACAGATGAATGTCTACAAATGCAGAGATACGGTTCATAAACAACCAAAGACATAAAACGAATCAATTTTCTTAGAAGAAAGTCTGCTTAGAATCTATAATGTTTGGTACTAACAAGTAAGTAAATTCAAAAAAACTTTCACTTTCTCTTCTGAGATCTAACATAAGCAACAACAGAATGCCACCAAACAAGAAATATCAGTTTTATCTTAACACAAAATATAGCGAAACAACACCAACTCAACACCTATATTATCATACAATAACTACATGATAATCAGTAATTTAGAAACATTGTTAAACAACCTGACTTTGTGATCCGACTCGATGTTAAGAACAAAGGCCATTAACATTTGACCGATTACACAGGGTAGAAACCTCTGCGGTGTCACGCACTTGGATATTTTCTTGACATCAGAAAGGACGGTCAAGCATGTTTTTGCCTTATAAAGAGTGCTCAAAAATTAAAACTGTAACAAAGATATTCCGTTTCAGGACAGCAAAGTGTAGCCTAATTAAACAATTCTGTTTCATATACAGTAGTTTTTTTTGTAATGTACCAGAAACACAGTAATGTCAACTAGAAACACAAACCTAGAGGCTATTAGACCTACTTGTGGCAAAACGTGACTTATCTCCATAATTTTATTGGTTGAACGATTTTAAGGGACCAATCGGTCGACCGTGTAACAAATGTGTAACAAATCATTCATTCTGAAATCATGGCGTCGTTTGGACACGTGACTCAGCATACTAAAAACCATCCACCTGTGAAACACCATCTGGATTAATTAGTTTATAACTTTTATTTATTTTTACATACTGAAAAAAACGAAAGCGTGTAATTCAATTTTACTTAACATCAGTGAAGTTGACAAACGCCGAAACGTAACTTTTTTACTCGTACATCCGGATAATATTTTCAAGTGGAGTTGACTGCATACACACCAAACTTCCCACAGGATCGACCACAAGAAGGGAGTAGGCCCCCCTAAATGGCTCAATGAGTGATACGTCCTGTTCAAGCGTAAAGAATCCAATCACAGTTCGAATTACGTCACGATAAAAGGCTATCTCTTAGCGAGATTTGTTTGATGGTTATGGACATCAACGGTGACAAATTGCATTCAAAAACCTCTACCAGCTGTCTAGACCAGATACAGCTATTCTAAGCACGAGTTTAACGTTGGAAATTTAATATATTTTAAAATTCTCTGCACTTCCGACGATCTTTTTCTGTTTAGCTTACACTATATAAAATATCCATTGCACAACAGCCATAACCATCCTAAATATAGGCCTAGTAGATATAATAACGATGATCTGTCGAATGACGAGATTCGCCGGAAAAAAATGGTGCAACACACAACTACAGCTGAAAAGTATAATGTTACAGCAAACACCATATTTTAATTGGACTACTGCTAATCGTGTTTACATTGCAACGACGCGTAGTATAGAAGCAATGCGTCCGTTGCGCGGAAAACTCTGTGGGGAGAGTGTGTTTTGTTTTTTGTCTTTCCTCGACTACTTCGCTTATCTCTTCCTTTTTACACCCTAGATAAGAATCTTTGGACGATAGATGCAGTTGTTGGGTATGTTCACCCTCGGTTCATTTATTAAAATTTTACAATTGATTACGTTATTAATGGCGCAAAACTAGTTAAGTCCAATGATAATAAAGAAAGGACGCTAGCGCGGTTAATAAATAACGGTCTTGTCAATTAGATCTTGTCTACTTTCTACCCCATATAGGCAGTTTAATGACAGTGAAAAATGTTCGAACAGCTGTCTTATTAAATAGCTAAAACACCAGACGAAAGACGATTGCTGTTTTCGAATATTTACTTTTAAAAAAGTTCACTGAAGTGCACAAAGAAAAGGAAATTACAAATAAAATACGATTTATGCATGAATGCACGCCAGTGATCTGTGCGTGGGAATAATCACACAGTTTCATTCATAATTTATGTCGATTTTACCCCACAAGTGAAAACGCTTTCATTCAAATTTTTATTCCATCTATTTCGACTGTGAGTGAACACGCGCTCTCATTCATATTTCTATTCATCCATTTCAAATGTGAGTGAGCACGCGCTCTCATTCATAATTTTTCCATCTATTTCGACTGTGAGTGAGCACATGCTCTCATTCATAATTTTTCCATCTATTTTGACTATGAGTGAGCACGCGCTCTCATTCATATTTTTATTCCATCTATTTCGACTGTGAGTGAGCACATGCTCTCATTCATAATTTTTCCACCTATTTCGACTGTGAGTGATCACGCGCTTTCAATTCATATTTTTATTCCATCTATTTCAGATCGCTGCCATTATTTTTACGTTTATTTCAACAATCAAATGATTAGATAGTGTTACAGATCACGTGCTCTCATTCATTGTTACGCATCTATTTTAGACGCAGGTGGAAATGATCACGCGCTTTCAGTAGATCTGTTTAGGCACGAACAAGTCGTTTACAAATTAAAGTCACGTGGTGGCATCGGCGTGAATTGCTAAAAAATAACTTCAAACAGAATTCTCACGTACCTTCACTATTTAAACCAGGAGCTACAAATTGTGATTGTCATCGCCGAGCGGTTGTTATACAAATATTATATGACTTTAGTTAGTATTTCATGCATATTTAATATAGTTAGACGACACGAAAAGTAATTTTTGCAAGCATATAGCGTTTCGCAAGCGATTGAGAACCCATTTTACCTTCAAAAAATAAATAAAAAAATAATACCGATTGTTTACAGTACGAAGCACGGGTAAATTGCCAATTCTCAAAAGTACCCGGACGTGTTCGTACAGAATTCATTATTATGGGATAAAACTGAAGATTTTCGAAATTGCTTTTATTTCTCTAGTAAGTCTGTTTCAAAATGGAAAATAAAATATTCTTGAATCGTGAAAAGGGATCATATATATCATTTAAGATTTTTTTTAAATCAGAGAATGTGATTTTCTAGAGAAAGCTTAATTACAAAGCGAGGAAGCTTAAGATCTACTTAGGTAAGAAATTCTGAATATATTATTGCTTCAAATTTTTTAATCTTAAAAAAATTTAATAAATTGAAAATTTTCTGAAAAAATTTATAGTAATTTTCTAAATTAAATAATTTTGTGCGAATTTAAAGAAAAACATTGAATTTATAGAAAAAAAGTTCTCCTAAAATTTGGTTTATTTTACAGAAACAATCCCCTAAAAATGATTAAGGTAGGCCTAATAACAATTTTATGGAGAAAGCATGATTATGGTACAGTGCATCAAGAATTTGCGAGAAAATGGACAATTTTGAGAATTTTAACAAGAGATTATTGTTAATTTTGAAAAAATTTAGAAATGATTACTTCCGTTGAAAATCAGAATCAAATGACAGTTTTCTTTTAACACAAAAAATAGTTTACTATGTAAAATTCGGTTCAAAATTTTATAATAATTTTTCTATTTTAAGAACTTCTTATAGGGATTATTACATAAATAGTAAAAATTTAGAAATGATTACTTCCTTTGAAAATCAGAATCAAATGACAGTTTTCCTTTAACACAAAAAATAGTTTACTATGTAAAATTCGGTTAAAAATTTTATAATAATTTTTCTATTTTAAGAACTTCTTATAGGGATTATTACATAAATAAAAGAATATTTTTCTTAAATTACAATATAGGGAAGTTGAACTTTTGTGCTACGAAATGTAGACGTTTTCTCAGAAAATTTATACAGAATAACCTCTAATCCATTGCCAAAAATGTTCGGTAGTGGCAATTTTCCAAAATGAACAATAAAAACTGTAATGGTAACGAAAAAAAAAATTAGTAAGTTAGTATTAAGAATAACGTTTTAAACCTAATTTTTATTCTGAAAGATCAAATTGAAGTCGAATTCTTTCCGTTTAAAGACATTTAAAAGTGTATTCGGTTTTTATTTGGTTAGTGTTTAAGTAGAATTACTTTTAAAAAAGTTTAACTGCTTTCGTGGCATTCTAGAAAATATGTATAGGCCTACATTTTTTTATTTGAGAAAAAAAAATGGCATCAGTAAATCCAACACCACATGTTTTACGGGGAGGTTGAGAAACTAAGTTAAGACAACTTAATCTTGTGATCGAAGAGGACAGTTTTTTTCTTTTTTTTTAAAAAGTTCCATCGGCTAAAGGTCCTTTTCGTGTCACTTAAAAGATGTTTTTTTTTTATTCGGGTTACGTAAACATATTAGAGGAGTTTCTGCTTGATATATATTTTCTCTCCCAGAACAACTTTTTTTTTCCCGTTACCTTATACTGAGAAATAAAGAATACCTGCTTCCCAGAAATACGAAACTTAGTGTTTTGAACCAGACGGCTGCGGGGCGAAAGGCAAATCGTATTAGGTTCTATTAGAAACGAATAATTATATTTTTAAAATCCAATTATTCGAGTGTATTGAATGTATTGAACTGTAATTCGGCTGCATAATTTTTATTCACACGAAGAAATGAAATTAAAACTTAAAAATATTTAAATTTACGAATTAATTATACGAAACTGATAACGGCCAATAAAAAAAAACTTATAAATTTTGCAAAATGAAAAGAATTCGTGAGAATATTAATATGTCTAGTGCTGTAGAAAGCATTAATAAGTTGTTGTAAAGGTCAATTAATCAACTGAAGATATATTATCACGTGATCAGCAATATCCAATGAGTTCTGGTTAGCGAATTTGAAATTTTTTATTTATGACATCATCTTTAATTAATATTGCATTTTAAATTTCAAAACGACTAATTAAATTTAAAATTTTAGCGATCACTTGATAGTTTTAAAACGTAAATAAATATAAAATTATCGTATCGCAACTATTGATTTACTTTAAAGTTACTATAAACGTGTCACCATGTACTCAGACAACTGGTTAATTGTTTATATAAAATAATAAAATTAAGTTGTTTACGATAATAAAGTAACGAAATTATCCAATTATTCAAAAAAAAAAAAACGCTTTTAAAATAAGTGGCGTAAAGGGCCATTTGACGGCAAAGTAATTAAATAATTTTATCGAAACCTTTTAAATTATGATCTTTAAAATATATTTTTAGAAAGATAACCGAGGTTATTTACCTTCATTTTTGTCTTCTGCTTTAAAAAAATAAAAAAAAAACATTTAAAAAAAGCGTGTAAGAGTTAAATATAGATAATGTGACGAAAAGTGAAAGGGTAATGCATAATTTTTCAAACTTTTATTGCTTTTGTTATTAATATATTTATCAGAATATTATTTTTAGGAATTTAACAGAATTTTTACGACAATATGCATAATTGTTACGAGTTTTTGTCGTCCCGAGTGTAATATAATCCGTTGTTGATAAAATTTTGATGACGTAATAAGTGACGTTAACTGAACGTACTCGATATGTTTCTCCGATCTGCTGCTCCTAAATCACTTACTCCGAAAAACAGAAAAAAACTAAACTACTTTCAGGTAATTTTTTTCCGTTTTCTTAAAATTATTTTAACGTAATTTTTAATAATAATAAAAAAATGCGTATATCGTTAATACATCCATGAATAAAAAAAATTCCAATTTGCATAAAGATCGTCTGCTTGCTATTACGTGATTGGCTGATCATGATTAATGAAAAATATTTTTTTAAATGCTTAAATAATTTACTTTAAACAGTTTGTATTTATAGAAACTATTTTTTATAAAAATAAAAAAATTAATATATTTTTAATATGATTAAAAATTAGTTCAATTTATTTATACTTTATAATACTCATTTTATCGATTAATAATAATTTTCCGATTTTTAAATTTGAATGGTGACGACACACGATACGTTCGATGATGGATAACTTATTAACCAATGTTCATCTCTTTTCTCGAAATTTGATCATGTGAGAATACAATGGTGTTTGTGACGTCTTATGGTGATAATTCTTGTTTTATTCTTCAAATTAATCACGTGTTATGACTCGACATTAAAAATATTTGAAGTGAATTCCACTTATTTAATAGACATTAATAAAAATATAAAAAATTATTATTTCGAAAAAAACTTTGAACCAAGTTTTAATATCTTATTAAAACCGACAGTAAACATCATTAGACGCTAACTGATATGAAATTAATCACGTGACGCTGTTAAGAATTCTTAATGAATTCCACTTATTTAATAGACATTAATAAAAATATAAAAAAATATATTATTTCAAAAAAAACTTTGAACCAAGTTTTAATATCTTATTAAAACCGGCAATAAACATCATTAGACGCTAACTGATATGAAATTAATCACGTGACGCTGTTAAGAATTCTTAGCATATCTTCTGCAAATATTAAAACTGATTATCGTCTTCTTTACTGCGTATAATTGGCATAAACCGACCTTACTCCATTCCGATCACGTGACGGCACGGTTGACATTCGATCATACAGCACGGCCACTTTTTGCGATAGAGATTCTTAAGATTTTTTCGGTGATTTTTACAACTACATGCAGTCGTTCATTCCTCCCGCTAAATCATTACGCAAGAATGAATTCTGCTATCAGAACAATAGAATAATTTTACCAGAAGACCAGAGAAACTGTCCCATTGTCCAATTTCTACTGATCAGATGACTCACGTAAGCCGGACATCATTTGAACGTCCTTACACATTCGGAACACTCTCAGTTGGATATCTGTCTCTTGTAGGATTGGTGGAGTGGATTGTGTGGATAATATTGAAGGGGATTACACAAAGGATGATTCTTTTCTATCCGCTACAAATCATTTCGTAGAAGTTGTTTACGCTCCTACTTATATACGTATATAAAAAAAGCTCAAAGTACGCCGTAAAACTTCTACCTTATCTGATAAAAAACCATCATACGCAGTAACACGACAAAAATCGGACGTTTAAACAGGAACAATGCTCGGTCCTTCACACCTGTTATAGCGAGCAGTAAGCGGAGAAGTCCCTGGACAAGGTTGATAGCACAATGGACAAAAAAATACGGGGGGAGGCAGCCAGTACACGGAAAGAAAATTCCTGGACTGCAGCCAGTACAATAGAAGGTCGAAGTTTTAAAAAATGATAAAATATATAACTCCGATAATGTAGTGAAAACGTATAATTTTAAAAAGCTACATTACACTTCGTGTCAACGTCCTTAAAATTCAATAAAGGCAAAGTCGATAAACTAGCAAGTAGAGATTTCCAATCTTTTGCTCACGTGGGTGGTCTCTAATCCTTTTTCCGACACTTCACCAAAATCTTTTTTTCTACGTCTAGAAATAGAACTGTCTGAACGTTTTCAGAAATTTCCTTCTTTCGATGAAAACGCAATCGATATATTATAAAACTTAGAAAACTGCGTGACGATACAAAACATCGACTGACACATCGGTTTTTCGTTTTTATGTATTTTTTTTTTAATGTTGAGTAACGCGTAATTCCAAAACTGAAGAAAGTTATAATTGCTATTATTGCAAATTTATCTCTGCTCCTCCCTTTATTAAAAGTGGCTCGATCCACTTGGTTTAAAGTCTCACTTCCCTCATACCTACTTCAGAAATTACATAATCGCTATGTGGGTCACAAAAAAATCACTAGAACACACGAGTAAGTAATGGGAACATCCAAATATAGGAATAAACCGAATCGACACGTGACTTCATCTTCAATAAAACTGATGATTTCACCAACTTGACCAATTTTCCTCTTCCCACTAGTGTGTGGGTCAAACTGGTATCCCTGGATGACATCCCTAGTAAAGCCTTGGGGTTAGGCACGCCCACAGAAATTAACCCCCACAAAGTATAGTATTCTTCTCAAACCAGTTTAGGAATGAATTATTATTTAAGATTCATTTCAAATCTGTTTCTATTTTTCTTGTAACATCTACCATATACGATCACCCGATTATATATCGGAATTCGTTATTTATAACGCTATCTAAAAGAACTATAAATATATCTCTTTAAAAAGAAAAAAGGAAATACTTAATCTTTTTTTTCCTTGTTTAAAAGTTAAGAACCTCAAAAGGTAAATAATACGAATCACTTACACATTTTCCAAAACTTCTTTAGTTTCATTAGGTTTGACTCTTAATATTTGATGCTCTGCAACTGCAAATCCGAAATAGGAATCTTTGGGGCCTAGTTTTATCACAGGTAGTCTTGATTCTAAGTTAAATGTATACACCTGGGCTGTTAGCCACACAGTCAACACGGCCAGACATTCAATCACCCTTCCTAAGACCGCCATACCTCTCCACACACTCGCGCACCAACAAGCACTTTCCACTAAAACTTGTCTGGCCTCCCGTCTCGGCTGCACTTTACTAGCTACTCAGCCTGGCGGACGAATAGCAAACTAATCAGATCTATCGCCCGATTGTGTATCGCGCTCCCAAAATGAAACATTTAACGAGCGCTAGATACCGCATACCACCCACCAACTTCACAATCGTACAATCTAACAGCAATGGAGAAACTTGAGCACTTTTACATGCCAGTTTTCGACCGGGACTACTTTATCGCATCTCAACTTTCTCCAAGTTGCGAGGAGGTTGGAGAAACATTCGCGGTATTTCTCTTTCTCTCTTTTTATTATAGGAATGTAAAAGAGATTAAAGATATAAATAGGTGTCGATTTTTAATTTGTATATATTTTTTAAACACAGGTGCCAGGTTTTGAATGAATGCAAATTGGCACAACGCTGGTTTACATATCAATAAACAAGCGGGGTGCCGAATCTTAGAATGGCAGGTGAGTTAACGAGCCAAGTTACAACCTAATCAGGAACTGCAAATAATTATAAAAAGAAGAAAAAGGTCGACAGATATATTTCTCATTCATTACAATTTACCAAGATCAGGCGCAATCCCCAAGCTTGTTCATCATGGAAATGGAAGATTAATGTATTTTTTCCCTACCAGGCAATTTTCTCCTTGTAATAAATTCAGTTGCACAGTGATTACGGTAAGTACTTCTTGCATTTCTTTCTATTTATATATCACACTCATACAGCGTTTAATTAAACATATCTTGACTATTTAACGTTTTGATTTACGCTTTGTCCGGTTTCATAAATCAGATTCTTAATTGCATTACCGCATTCATGTATTCCTCTCGTAGATTGAGATATGGCTGCTGTAAGTGAATTAAGTATCAGATTCAACAGGTTGTTTTTGAAGTCAGCGCTCGTACACTACACGTGTGCTGACTAGACTTGAGTTAAAATATACATTACATCATCATCTGTATCTGCGACGTTCAACGTGCACGCTACGAAAATAATATCAATACAGCAATTACACTATAAGCTCCATCTAGTGGTATTAATATGAATTATTCATCGCATTAAAAATATGCACCGCGTTAACACTCTAGAGACGTCGGTATTTCTCATCACATTCGCTGTCACACTGATATACTATAACATTGCGATACATATTTATTTTTGCTCACAGTAGCCAGCTGCATTTTTATTTTTTGCGAATTTCTTACACGAGCGTAGGATAACATATCAAGATGACATCAAAGGAGATTGAATGATCATATATGGACACTGATTGGCATCGTCACCCTCGTTTACGTCACGTAGACCAGTGTGACGTATCGAACGCTTTTTCCACTATAAACAACAGTCTAACTTTTGCGTATATTAATCCATCAGTGTCAGAAAAAATTAATGCAGGTGCTGACAAATGTACAGTATTCCAATTTTAGTTATGTCGCTGAAACATAAGTTAATGTGTAAAGTTGTAAAGTTTTTAATTCGGTCAAACACTAATTTGCATATTAACACACACAAATTGTTTATTAAATATAATTGCTGTCTTGTGCATCCATCTAAATAACCTACTTATTTCTATCCTTCGAGAAGTACCGTTTAATTTAAGAATGTTTTAGCGTTAAAACGTTTATTCTTCTGTTTCTATTTTATTAATATGGAAGATAATATTGTATACATTAACAGAAAATTGTAAAACAGTAAAATATATACACGATATGTGAAATTTCTTAATTAATGTCACATTCACGAAACAGTGAACATTTCCACATCATATGTTCCATTAAGGCGTCAAATTAGTGTTTAATTACCATTTCAGTGTTCTAAATGTTAATTGAATTATTAAGTACAAATTTAAGCTAAACAGTACTTGCAAATCTATGCATTCTAATCGGCTTATATGCATTGACAAGTGAGAATTATTTTCATATTGTCCATACTAATCTGCATTGATGTGATTATTGATAAATATCTTCTAATTTTTTAATTTCTACTGCTAGTAATTAGAAAAAAAAATCACTTTAAAAGTTATATATTTTTGTTAGCCTACGGACTTTGTTTTTAAAATTCCAATAACCCATTTTCTAAAAATAGGTATTTATTACTGTAAACTAGTAGAGAATTGTCGTTTTTGACATTGGTGAAACTTTGTAATTATCATAAAATTTCGCAATAAAAGTGAAATACGGTACTCTCATTAATTATTTATTAAAAATAAAACAGATCGTGACATTTTTAATCTTTGCAGGAAGACAAAAATTCGTTGATAATATAAACACTAAAAATAACAAAATAATTATTTCAAAATAACAAAATTAATTTTTATCGATCGACGGTAGTAATTCTAAATCAATTTACAATATCCATTCTCCCGAAATTCAACTTTTTTTCTATGTTAAATAATATTAATTTGACATTTATTCTTGAGAAGATAGAACTTAAAGAACATAAAATAATTAAGTTGAAGCTTCAGATCTGGTTAATGAAAGAACTAGATCACTTTGAAAATAGTAAAAAAAAAAAACATTTCTTTTTCTTCTCCTTGCAGACACCTACACAGATTGCACCGTTCAACTTATTTCGATGAAATTCGATATACTGTATTGCTTTTTCTTAATTTACTTAAAGACCCCTGAAATTTTCGTATAATCGGGTAAAAATATAGGGTAGAGCAAAAAATATGGTTACATATAAGGGCAAATCACTCCTAGCGAAGTTTCGTTATAATTTATATCATTAATATTTTTCCATTCTCTTTTTAGTTATTGATATATATAAATGCAGTTTAAATAAATAAAAACTGTCATCAATCACTCCTAGCAAACAGTACAAGAATAAATCACGTTATAAAAAATTGCTCCTAGAATATTTTGATTCCTTCTTTATAAACGCCTCCACAGGTCGATCAAATTTGCAAATTATATCATATATTACCTGGAAATTTCAACACACACAGAAATTATTTTATGACGTGTATTATTATTAGCATATACCGTTAGAAGACATTTTTCAGAGAAAATAGTTTCCTTCTGAAAGATAATGTTTCTTTTTTACATATTGTGTTAGATATTTTTGAACAGATAAGATAAGCGGCTTCCAAATTATAGGAAATCTCAAAATTGATTTACATTTTATCTATTATCTGCTTTTGAATACCATAGCTGCATCATATTTTATGAATTTTGTTGTTATTTCTTTTATTTTCACTCATTCTTTTATTTAATTAAAATTATAAAAAATAAATACTATATTTTAATTTTTAATGCGAAATAATTAACTAAATTTTATCATTTAATTTCTTTATTTATAAATTTTATTTCGTATAGTTATATAATCAGAATAACTGCAAACAAATGAAAACAAACAAAATAATATAAAATTTCCATCTCTTAATTAATTTTTCAATTTATTTATTAAAATATTACAAAATCTGTATAATGATAAAACATTTTCATTTTTAACTCATTTTTTACGGTTGTTTTCAGTTCTGAAATGACGTGTGTTTGTTTAACTTGTTTTAATTTTGAAAAATTTTTATGCTAGTCGGCTTTTTTTACAATTTTTGGTTTCACTCGTTATTGATGGTGTTTTCTCATAAAAATCATGAGAACAGACCATCAATAAGTAACTTATCATAAGAATGCAATCATCTTTCTCATGTGGTAACCATCTTACAATTTAATGACCCAGGAATAAAGAGAAAATGCTCAATCATTTCACATTGGCTAAATATTGGTGTAAATGTGATCACTTCCGAGATGAATATTGTTTTTATCGTATGCTTCCGGTTTTTCATATCTAAAATTAACGAAAAATGTTGAACAATGGAATAAAATGAATGTTTTTGATATGTAATCATTATTATTTCATCATTTATTAATACAAAATTCCGATACAAATAGAGTAATTTATTAATAAATAACATTAAACTTAATTATTTATGTTTATTATTTATGACAGGATGTTGTGTCCAGTTTTTCTATTTCTATGCAATTATGTTAAATATAATTTAGGTTTTTATAGACTTAGAATGACTCACAAGGACAATTTATATAATGGTTATTTTGTTAGTGTGATTTTTCTATTGTTTAAAACATAAAGTGCTATTTAATTCAATAATCTTTAATCTAAAATTATAATTTATTATGATAAAATTTAATTTTACAATGGAAAAAATGTGAAACGAGATGAACATTAATTTATTCTAAAATTATGTATAATATTTAAATTTATGTGAAAATTGTGTTTACTTGAATGCATTGCTGTAATATTTTTATTGTTTAAATTATTTTTGAGAAAAATATTAATAAAAATCATTAAATTACAGACTGACTTCTTGTTTTATATACTGAAAAATTTTAATTTTCTGATAAAATTTCAAAAATATTTTGGATCTTTTCTTATAACAAACCATAATTCATTGATATATGTAAAATATATATAAACATAAATACTTTTTATTATACACAATCTATACTGTATTTTTACAGATTTTGTGTTAGTGTTTATACTTTTTTTTTATATAAAAATAAAGATGTTTAATGTAAGAATTTTGTTCGGTATCAATAGTAATATTTCTTTATGTAATCCTTCTAATGAAGTTTTATAGATCCAATTTTCGTCTTACAATTTTATAGGATTTTTTATTGATTTCAAAAATTCTTTTTACTCATAGTCTATGTTTTGTCCATAGAAAATGCATATTTCGCTGAATCATTATTTAATTTAATTCTCCTAAGAAGCTATTAGTGAGTCATTGGAATTCTACAAAATCGAGAATTTTTACATAATTCAAATATGGTATTTTGATTGTTTTTGTTTACAAAAGATATTCTAGTAATTGTTTTCTTAATTTATCGATTTCCGTTATTGAAGATTGGCCAAAGTTCTATCTTCGGTGATGAAAGGAAATGTTGGAATATTAGGCATTCCAGAGTCCATTATGAATTGCCATACCCATGTTGAGATTAGCAGAGAGTGTAGATTAGGACGCAATTAACAAGAAACGAATTCCCTTAATAAAAAAATGTGGGACTCGAAATTTTCTTAAATTCTAGAATATTATAAATTGATCTTCAATCCATCAGATATAAATAGCTTGTATGATAAATAAGACAAAAGTTTTAATATATAAGCACTCAGAATTAAAAAAATTTTGAATTTTTTTAAATGTCTTCTGTCTGATAAAATATTTTTATATTTTAAATCTGTTACAAAATATGTCTGATATGTTTTATAGGAATATTTTAAGATTGATTTGCTTGGAAAGAGTATAAAAAATTTTTACAATTAATCTCTTAATTCACAATTTATTTTAATCACAGTTTGTATTACTATAAATGTCAAATATATCTTCCAAATTATTCCTAATTTTATTCTGAACATATGATGAATGTACGATAATGGTTTCAGAAAGGAAATAATATAAATAACATAAAAATTAACAATTTAATATTTGCATCCACATAGTGATCGTGGCAAATAATAGAAATGAATTAAATAATGATTAAAGAAATAACTTTTAAAATCGAAGAAATTGGATTAAAAATAAATACTGATAAAACAAACACAATGATTAAATTAAGTCAATTATTGAGAATCGAAAAAATAGGAAAATTAACTATAAACAAAAAAGGAATCATAAAAAATGTTAGGATGAGAATAAATATGAGATGACAGCTTTTGAAATAATAATAATAAAAAATTCTATGCAGCAAAATAAAGCCTGAAAATAGAACAAAATTCTTCAACCAAAGTTTAACCTGTGACTCTGAACAGCAATTAAGAAAAAAAATGATCGACAAAATGAAAAAAGTATAATACAGAATGCAAAGGTTACTATTAAATATCAGGTTCAAAGATAAAATAAAAAATTAAGTGATACGATAAAAAACAAAATTCATACACTTCAGTAAAAACTCCTCAAAATGAAATGGTATCTTGGAGTATCGTATTGCAAGGATTAAAAACAACAGATGAACAAAATCTGTAACAGAATGGAAATCATATAGGGATAAAGAAAACTGGAAAGGAGATTTTAACGGATAAAACTGAAGAACAACTATGGCATCTGAAAGCCAAAAGATAAGAAGTGGAATGAATTGAAGGAAATATTGTCAGAATTGGCTATTAAAAAAAAGGTTAGAAGCGCAGACCAGTATCAGGAACAGTATTTGAAATTCTTTAAACTTCGGTTCAGTTCAGTTTTTCAAAAAAAAATTTTATAATGATTTTTTTGGTTTATGATAAACACGTACCCTTATTATAAGTTTTGTAGGACATTTTAAGATTTTACTGTTTGCTTCTATGTAGTTTCATAGCAGTCACGTGACCTTTGCAGACATAAAAAGAAAGATTTTTCTAAATTTTTTTTATGAATTTGATTAAATTGAAAATAGCAAACAAGTTCCTCAAATAAAAGAGGTTCTCTTAGTAAAATTTCAAATTTTATCGGTGGATAATATATATAGTGTATATAACAACAATATATAAACTATATCATACTTGATAATGACAAAAAACTCTAGCAATAGCAAAGGTGTAAAATTCTCGTGAAGTGTCAAATTCTGGAAGTGATGGAAGTTTTTAGTTACATGGTTTCGGTTATGACCCAAGATAATAAAACTGAGGTTGAAATTTTAGATATTTATTATTGATTAAAAAAATATCAAGAAAGTACAAAGAAATTATAGTATATTTAAACATACCTGGTGCCAATATTCATCTTTGCATCTAATATATGGATAATAGTGAAAAAGGAAGAGAACAAGATCCAAGCAATGGTAACGAAATTTATAAGTGTATGACACTAAAAGACAAGAAAAGATAAAATTAGAAATGAAGAACTGAAAGAAAGCATTGAACTTGAGAGGTTCCGAAATCAGATTGAAAGAACAATGTATGAGGTGGTTTGGACATATGAAGAGAATGCCAGAAGACCGGCTATCAAGAATTGCCTTTGAAAACCAAATGAAGGGAAGGATGCCTAGAGGGAGACCAAGAAAGAAATGGGAGGATATGATAAAAGAAAATGTCACACAGCAAAGCCCTGAGCTAAAAGTGATTTGAAAGGAGATAGCTGGTGGGAGGAGTAGAAGAGATAACAATTGTTGATCCACGTTTCTTTACCTTGTTGCTGCAGATGAGATAAGGCGGAATGAAAATGATAATGAGGATATAGACCTAAATCATACAACGTGTCCACTTTGATTAAAAAATCATAGAAAAATTAATATAATTTTAATTTACAATTTCCTATCAATTTCCTACTCACTACGAGCACTAATTTAAATAAAAATGATTGTGTGCGAAAACCTATAATAAGACAAAACGGATGAAACCGTTTTTAAATCTGTTCTATGAACATATCGTGAGAAAAACAACATTAAAATATATATCGGTCGAGTGGCCTCGTGCTATACTTCTACCCTGATTCGACTTGTTGAAATCCAGTCTTTTAGTCTCTTGGCGGATTTAATTAAGAGTACCACCAAGATAATAATCTTGTATAATTTTCTTCATTTTATGTTTCAGAAATAATTTCATTTAATTTAGGAATTCTAAAATATTGGTACTTTGATCTGTTGGAAGGATATGAGTATTTTTAGAGATGAGTAAAAGTTTTAATAGAAAAATTTGTCGAAGAATTGGTCTTGATCAGATGAGACCGTCAAACTGCAGCGTAGATTGTAATAATATATTTAATATAACTGAATTAAGGAATAAAAGAAAAATTAGCAGTACTTTTTAGAAAAAAATTTTGTTTGAACTATCTATTAATTAAAATTTATATGAAAATGAATCTTGCTTTTGTGCATATTGATCATTACATGATAACCATAATATTTGCCATAATGGCTTTTTAATATTTATAAAGCCATTATAGCAAATAATATTTATACAGTCATGTTAGTCATAATGGCTATCATGGCATTATATCATATTTATAACTATCATATTTATCATGGCATTATACTATATTTATAAAGCATTAAATATCAAGGCTTTATAAATATAATTCCATGACAGCCTATCATAGCTTTATAAATTAATCATGGCATTATGGCTTGATTTATAAATTAATGGGTATCATGGCATAATGGCAATTATGTTATAAAGCCATGATAACTATAATGGCTTTATAATATTTAAGCTGTTTATCAGATCTAATGGTATTATATCAATAGTTAATAATTTTAAAATCGTCGCCCCAGAGGGTGGGGTATTTTGGGATGACAATGAAAATGCCTTCATTCAAATCCTTCAGAGTGACATACAGATTCCGGATGATACCACAACTGCGTTGATGTAACATCGTGTCGACGTAACAAGGAAAGAAGTCATAATGTGTCACTGTTTATGACGTCATTATAACCATGTCACCGCAATGATAACGTTGTCGTGGTTGATAATCTGGTTAAATCTATATTAAAATTGACGCAAAAGCCAATGTATTCCAAGTGCTATAATAAATAAATTATATGGTTAAAATGATTTTCTTCGAATTTAGGATGTCGTCACAAGATCCCATGACGTTATCATGACGTAACAAATATATTATGTCACATAAGCACTCCATGAAGTCATTATGACATAATATTGATAATTGATCTCGCAATTTAATATCTTAGAAATTATTTTTTCTGAATTTATTATCAGTTATAATTCAATTAATTTGATGATGATCTAATATTATCCAAATTAGAAAAATTATTCCTGGGATACAAATACAATTAAATCAGTAAAATTATCAATTTTTTGTAGGACAATATCACACAGCATCACGGAATCCGTGACTGCATTATGAATTTCAATGTTCCTCCAAGTAAATCTTCTTCAAGTCAAAGAACGGAAAGACATATAGATTCATAAGCTCTTGAACTTTCTGGAAAGTATGGGGGTTGTATTAAAGAACAACTGAACGACTGAAACTTAGAAGAAATATATAACACATAAATATAATATAAAAACAATCAAAACCAAGTTTTTCCTAATATATTATACAGTAATACCCCGCTTAACGCTGCTCCGTTTAACGCTGTTTCGATATAATGCGGTTTTTTAAACTGTTATACTCATAAATCCAAAATCGCAGGAAGACGAGAAGATGAGAACCAAAAGGAACTTGCAACGGAATTTCTCAAAACAAGTTTAGCCTCTATTACGGAAATTATGAATCAGTTAATACAGAATTATCTAAATTTTGATAGAAATTCAAAGGTAAGACGAAGTGTCATGGATTGCGATGTCTGGCTATCGACAATATATTGTTTGCTGAACGAAAGAGGAAAAGGCAAACGACGTTAGATGACTTCTTAACGAAAAAACAAAAAGTGTCAAATGAGGAAGAATCTTCCACATCACAAACATAAATTATTTATTTGAATATTTTTGATTTTCAAGAATAATTTATGAATACAAATGAATACAAAGCGATATTAGTAATAAAAAATGTCTATAATTAATGTAATACAATAATAATAATAATAATACACGTTACAAAATTAAATAAAAAATAATACGTATATTTTTTAATTCACTGTCCTGTTTCACCCTATCTCCATTATTTAGTGTTAAGATGATATCGTTTAACGCTGTTTCGTTTAACGCTTGATTTTGTTGGAACGTATCCCTCGCATTAAACGGGTATTACTGTATATGTTTTCAAATTATGACGGGGAATGTCAGGACACTTTTTACTGGTTATCGATATTAAATTCATTAATCTTACGATTATATAAAAGTTTCAAATTGAATGTAAATCTGTTCATATATAAATGCTGTATAATTCTTAAATACAAGTTTTAGTTTTTCGTGATGCATTACTATTAATTAAATTACTGTACTATTATTTATAATATGAAATTTATAACAGAATTCTTTGGCCAAAATAATATAGCCAAACTGCGAAATGCCTTGCCATTTTCCGAATAAATAGATTTTTTTTGTGTTTTAGTCCGTAACATATACATATATAATATATTATAACTGTATATGTTATGTAATGATTGTTAGAATTATGTTGATATTAATAATGGCTAGTCACCATCAGTATTGCCATCTAATGAACGATGTCTAAAATAATTCCAAAAATATGAGTTCAGGTTCTGTCTGGTTCGGATTCCTGAAGTGATCAATATTGATTCCTATAGTTGCCGGCACGAAAGTTGGAGGAAAATGACGCATCCGTGTTGTATGTCCTTATCGACTGCAGTGATCTGGTATATTTTTGCGGTGGGCCTCTCAGTTTTCAGCTACGCCACTGGTTCTATGTGTCATTTCCTACATATGTCGTTTGTTAATGTGTTGTATTTCAGTATGTATTTTCTGTAGTCTTTCGTGTTTATTACCTGGTTTTGTAATGCCATTATAAACCCTTCTGTTTCTGTAAATAGATCCCCCTGACTAACCAGCTGTTTGACGCTTTGGAGTCTATAAAGTATATCTGAAGTTATTATTATTATTATTATTAAAATATTTTTCTTATTCCAATATGTGTTTAATACGGCAAAAATATATTGAAATAACTTTTGTATTCATAAAAATGCATGTAATAATGTATTTGTTTAATATTATAATAAAGATATTGATAGTTAATATTTTTGTCAATAGATGACATCACTTTCCAAACTATTGATTTCGATCTTCGGTCTTACTAACCTTCGGTTGGAAATCGGCGTAAAATCACGAAAAAAAAAAAATTTTTTCTTATTCCAATATGTGTTTAATACGGCAAAAATATATTGAAATAACTTTTGTATTCATAAAAATGCATGTAATAATGTATCTGTTTGGAATAAAGATATTGATAGTTAATATTTTTGTCAATAGATGACACCACTTTCCAAACTATTGATTTCGATCTTCGGTCTTACTAATGGTTGAAAATCGGCGTAAAATCACGAAAAAAAAAAAATAATAATAATAATAACATTATACTATTAAATTTTGGTTGATTCCTGATAATAAAACAAGTTAAAATTTATATAAATGTTTAGTTTTTTAATATTTTATTAATTGTAAAAAAAGAACTTGACTCGTTCCGCCATCAGCGATAAAAATATAATAAAGTGTATAATTCAATTTTTTATTTATTTTGTTTAATACGATAATATATCACACGATAATGAATAGTGGTTAGTGAGTGGTAAAAAAATTAGTTGCTATACATAAAAGAAATTTTCGACTTTTCGCTAAATTTAGTTATGAAATGATTTTGTTTTTCTCTGTGACTACGCCATTTTCCACCCATTAAATACAAAGCGGCGTTTGACATTTTTTGTCAAAAGATGTCACTGTCCATTCAGGTAACTTAAAATACTAAATGGGAAAAGTAGCGACACTCTTTTCGGGTGCATTTGCCGAGAACTCAGCGCTGTCATAGGCTGCTCAGTTTCATGTCACCTTCTTTCCGCCATTTTTGTGCAAAGAAACCCGTTCGTTTTGTATATAGGAGCATCCTAAATAGTCAATAGAATGTAAATATCGTAACTTTTTATCGATATGATGGGCTGTTACGGCAATGGAATGTAAAAGTAAATCGAAAGAGTGAAAGAGAGATTAATTTCGAAAATTAATATATTAAATAAAATAAATGAAAAATACATAAAATAAATGAAAAATGTATAATTAAACATGGATAAACAACAACAATCCCTGATCAAAGTGATATTATCAATAAATATTTCCAACGATAGTTTTTAAATGAAACTTCTTATAGATTTTAACCCTTTAAAGCTAGCCAATCACCATCGAGTGCACGAAGCGTCACGATGCGTCGCGTATAAAACGCGTCGCATTGCGTCGCTCTCCTATTTACTACCGGGTAATAAAAAGGCGATCGACGCGTCTTGGCAACGCGTCGCGTCGTGACGCTTTGTGTACTGGATGGTAATTGGCTAGCTTTAAAGGGTTAAATGTATTTAGGCGTGTATAATTGTTCTCGATTAAATCAATTATTGATTATGTATAGCCTTAATAAAAATTCTTTAATAAAGCATTTCCATTTTAGCCAAAAAATACTTAGTTCATTGATTTAAAGCATAGGGATCTGTAAAGACTATTTCTGTTTTCTAATATTATATTCATCATTTTTATTATGAAATAAAATATTTTTGTATATTCATTAATCTTAAATTGAACTTTTACAAAAAAATATATTATTTATACTATCGCTTTGACTAACTACTTATACTACTATTTATACTATTTAACTATTTATACTACTTATACTATCGCTTTGACAAACGAATATCGTTCCCGATATCATCGAAATATCGATTATTTTCAATTCGATCGATTCTCTAGGGCAGTTTGTTCTTAACCTTTTCGAAGTCGCGGAGCACCAGCATCGATCACATTTATATTATGACGACTCATTCTTCAAACAAACAATTACAAATATACATTCAGTTCTTAATGTATCTTTTATTAAAAATTATAAAAATTATGGGCTAAATATATTCACAAATTTCATAATTTCGCCATAAGATTTGTGGTAAGTTTGCGGAACGGAGGTGTTAATTCAACTGCTATAGAAGATTCCAATAACTGCGTATATTCACCCAAATTAATTAATATTTATCCAAGATAGTTCCCCAAAATAAGAGAGAAATATTTTATCTCCAAAATATCGATCATTTTCAATAAGTTTAAAATTAATCATAATTAACTTGTTCGAATGCTCAATGTCTATTATGATCTTATGGAAATTATTTTCATAAGTTAATTGGATTGATTGCTGGAATACTGTATATTGATTCTGAATGCATTTATCTCTTACGAAAAACACATGTTTTGTTAGTTATGTTTTACATCAGGGATAGACTACTTTTTTATGTAAGGGCGACATTTAAATCTTTCGAAATGACGCGGGCCTCGCATAACAGAAAAAGTAAAATGCGGATGAATCACAATTATTTATTCATATATAATTATAAATTAACATAAATATACTTAATGTGATTTCTGGAACCGAGAAAAATAAAAAATAAATCCGAAATAATTGATTGAATATTAGTCACTGCTAGTTAGAAAAACTTCGTCGTAAAATTTTGTGTACTTTGAGAGGGGGGCATCGAAACAAGTCGAAAATATCAATTGAACATTATCGAGTTATAACTTTTTAAAGCTAGCCAATCACCATCGAGTACACAAAGTATCACGACGCATCGTGTTGCAAAGACACATCGCTCTCCTTCTTATTATCCGGTAGTTAATAGGAGAGCGATGCAACGCGATGCGTTGCGATACATTGTGTACTCGATGGTGATTGGCTAGCTTTAAAGGGCTATAACTCGAAATCAGTGCCATTTAGACCATATGTTCATTCGATATTTTCGACTTGTTTTCAGGTCCCTTATCAGTACACAAAATTTTTCGACGAGGTTTTTCTTCACCCTGTAGAAGTTGTAGAAAATAATAAAATAGGATTTTTTTTGCATAATTCCTTAAGTTGGGAAGTTGCTTTTCTTTGATAAAAATTTAAAAAAAATATATCAAAATTTTTAAAGTTATCTTTCAGATCTAAATTACTTTACAACAGTATGAATTTTTCTTGCATACTTCCTTAAGTTGGGAAGTTGCTTTTCTTTGATAAAAATTTTAAAAAATATATCAAAATTTTTAAAGTTATCTTTCAGATCTAAATTACTTTACAACAGTATTATCTCCAATTGAAGTTCATTCAGTTCATTTTCTATATTTACTAAAAAAGGTGCCGTAAAAATCCGTATTTCGTTATTTCGATTAAGGAATTTTATTTTATTCATTTATTTATTTTAGGATTTTAATGATATATTGTGCGACACTAGCAGCATGCGATCCACGGAGCCCATCCATGTCTTAGATTCTACTTAAAGTTGGGACACTAAGGGTTCTGATGAATATAACGAGCATCTTACTTATAATTTTCAAGTAAATATATTTGCGCAAAATATAAATTATAAGTTTTTTATAATGATATAACAATTAAATGGTTTAAAAAAGCTCTTCTACATAATTATTTTTCTTGATATATGAAAAGCATCATTATCAGAGTCAGCACTATAACCTCGAAAATCGATGTACTCTAATGAAAAATTCATTAAAATCTGTTTACTCCTATATCTAATCATTTCTGCTATTAGAAGGGTGATTCAAAACCTATTAGTGAGCATTCATTTTACCTAATTGATTTTATAATCCATTATTCATATTATATTTCTCCTAATATTATAAACACCCATAAAACTATGCATTTAAAATGTAAAATTATATAAAATCACCCAAAATAGTGCTTAATTTCCAATATTGTGTTGGAAAACAAACAAGAGCCTGATATTAAATCTACTGACAACAAATTTTAATGAGACGTTACGTGTAATAAATTCATTTGGAATGTTATCTTCACTTATTAATAGATGACGTCAGTGAAAACAATAGAATATATTTGGATCTTCTATGATTTTCAGTCATCTTGAAGAAGACTTCCGAATTTAAGATATTGTTTGAAATCCAAATCTGTTATTAGAATACTGTATAAAAAACACTTGTTGGGATTACTTATCTATAATGACCAAATTTTCGTTCTCTACATATGTCATTCGAATCAGCAACCAACATAGTACTGTTCCATAATTGAGTTGTCCACTGCAATCATCAATAACATAAGGAACAGCAATTCCATTAATAATAAGAGACTGATTAATCATTTTCTGTCATTTCTATCTATTTTCAATAAGTATTACGTACCATGTCTGTAAGATCACTTTATTGCCCTGGATATTATTTTACTCCTCTTCTGTCTGCTAGTAAAGTATTTGGCATCGATATAGTTTTACCTTGTACATGCACCGAACATCTAACAAATTATCCAAGAAGACGTTTCTTCTTCTCTCCTTACAAAAAGTATTTGTTTATAATTGAAGTATTCCTTTGGATGATGACTATCTTCTTCATTGTTCAGATTTTGAGGCCCGATTTTTATTGCGTTCGAGTAATTTCGATGTATAATAATTATGCATTTCCGGCATCATTTGCACTTCTGATTGTTTCTGTTTATCAAGCTTTACAGTTCAGCGTCGTTAAGAGAAAGAAAATGAATTTGCATTTCATGAAAACCGGTCATCAGGGAGAGTCTAATATGACAGATGCACTGGAACCGTATTTGTTGACATTTTTTGCGATATTCTTTTTTATTTTTTTGATGCTTTCACTCATGCCTACTCTGATATTTTATTCTGTAATAAAGAAGCAGAATGGCAGCGATTCTGAAGCATTTGTTTGCTCCTTTATTCACACCATCTGGTTTTTTTATTTTGCAGCTCATATTGCTTCATTGACAATAATATTTAGTACAGCAGGTATCATTGTTTCAGGAAGATTTATAAAACTATCAGAAGAATTAAGAAAAATAAAAATTGTAACTGGTATGTTGATACAAAATTTAAACGATGTTCTAGAAAAACATACCGAATTATGGGAAATATATCAAATTCTAAACAAAAACTTGAAGTATCTGCTTTCTTTGATATATATTCATTATCTATATGCAACCTGCTTTTTCACTTTTGGAGCTATTTTTGCCAACATGAATCCTGGTTTAAGATTAATGATTGGAATAATTTCTCTAATATTATTAACGGGAATTCTTCTTATATCATGGTTTATATCGTATACGACATTATTAGTAAGTAAATTTTCATAATATTTAAATATACTAATTAAATGAATAGATTTAAAATTGTGGTATGTTTTTGTAAATTAATTAGTTTGAATTAAAATTTTATAGAATAAATTTTTTTTTTGAAACTTGAATATCAAAATGAATTCTCTTTTGCATCAAACATTAAGTATATTGCACGACTGGAATGTGCACAGCTTCCATCCTAGAGGATTGAAGATTCTATTTCCGAGCCCAGACCTCCTAAGTACAAAAAGTCTTTTAATTACGACCGCTTCGATCGACTACAACTCGGATTCGGGTCCCAAACCTTCAGTTTTTCAGGAGGGATCCGGACCCAGCCCATTGAATCCCATCCTTCAACTATCCGGTTGACCCCATCATGGGTGCTGGCCAGCCAGTGATGATTTCTGTAAGTGGCCGCTGCCAGATACAGAATATCCCATGGGGATATGCGGCTTAATATAACTAACCTAACTTAACCTACCACTCGTACTTAAGAGGGTGATTTATTTAATAAACACTGTGATTGTTGTCGGCCGGATGGCCGCGTGGTGAAGCTTTGGCTTATCACCCTGTAGGATCTGGGTTCAGATCCGGATCCCACACCTCCAGTTTTTCAGGAGGGGTCCAGGCCCTTGAACCCCATCCTTCAACCATTCGGTTGATACCATCATGGGTGCTGGCCAGCCTGTGATGGACGCTATAAGTGGCCGATGCCATTTCAGAATATCCCATGAGTATATGGCGGTGAAACAAAACTAATCTAACCTGTGATTGGTAATTGCAATTCTGTTCATTCTTCACCCAACGTTGATATACGGATAAATGTCCTTTTTTGTATCCATTTTTTTTAGTTTTGTTCATTGTGTTTACTAAGATAATGTATAGTACCTTAATAAACATTATTAGTGAAAAATCGATAAATTTTGGCCTTAATTATCTGACACATGGCGGCAGGGTTCAAACTGATCTATCGTATATCAAAGAGTACTTGTATTTTTGCAGGAGGAATAATTCCAGTATTATTGAATCTCGTCCTCTAATTGATCCCATTAAGGATAAGGATGGCTTGTGGTGAGCATTGGAATGCTTAGCAGCTTGAAACATCTATCTGAAGAAAAATGGCGTTAAACCATACAGAAAAAATTGAGTGCACATCACGATGTTATATTACATTCTTTAACGTAATAAAACATGACAGTAATGCAATAAAAAGATTGGCTACTTAGAAGACCAGATTGGATCACCTCAAAAAAATTATATGAGGATTTGGCCTCGATCCAATTGATTACCATTCTCTAAAAGAGTACACGAAAAACAGAGGACATCTTATAATAGAGCTTATTATGATACAATTACTTACCAATTGCCCTCTATATTATTATACTGTACTATCTTCTACCATCTACTTCTTAGTAATTGATAAGCCATTCGAAAGTGATGTTTAAAAAAATTTAATAGCATACTTTTAATTACATACATCATACGATATTATACATTCGTTTAATAATGTTTTGATGTCATTCGATTTCGTTAAGAAATTTTAATTATTTAGAAAAAAAATAGAGTACATTATAACAAGATTTTCATATGTTCTGATTGCTGATCTGCTCCACTTTCACATAGTGGGATCACAATATTCATTTTTATAAATGTCGATTTTCTCTATACTTCAGCAAAAAGCACTCCGAATAAACTCCTAAGTAACAGCGCTTCTTTTTTCTGCCACTTAATACTGACTGTATTTAGTGGAAAGTGGCATCAGCAAAGGAAAACATCTGGAAACACTTTTATTAAGTCATCCATTGAAGATTTATATTTATTCTTACTATGACATTATATATCCTTGTTATATTTTATAATTATAGCAATTTGATGCAAATATTTCAGATTTACGATGATTTTGTTTCCATTGGAAAATTTTATTCAGTCGATTTACATCCAGAATTCAAGTTGAAGGTACTTTTCTTTCTTCATATCTAACATTCTCTATATTCTGTATGACTAACATATTTTATAGATAATTGGTTTTATGAAGAGATTTAGAGGATTGCCTATGGGGATGTCTTTTGCCGATTTCTTCTTTGCCAAGAGAAACTTTGTGATTAGGGTGAGTAAGAAACATTAATTTTGATCGCTTCAAGAAAACCATTTAAAAATCTTTGTGTATTTTCCACAGGTAGCAAAGTCATTGTATTCCATCTTCTCATCAATGGTTCAATTAGCTGGAGTCACGCAGAAAAGCAAAAGCTGTGCATCAATTTTCTCTACAAACTCTTCGAGTGATATCATTTATTGAATTATTATTAATCGAATTTGCAAAAATTATTATAAATTAAACATATGTTTGAAGATAGATATGAAAAATTGTATTTAGTTACCAATTTAATATTATAAATTTACGAAATTTTGAGAAATTATGTACTCGTTTGATTAATTTCATATGTTTTATCTAATTGCAAAATTCAGAGTACAGTGATAGTTAAAAACACAATTACTGTTATTATTTTTTTTTTTGTTTTGTTTTATCCTAAAATATGTATAATACGGCAAAAATATATTGAAATAACTTTTGTAATCGTCATAAGAATGCATGTAATGTTTATAGTAAGGATATTGATAGTTAACTGTTTTGTCAATAGATGACACCACATTCCAATTATTGATTTGGAGCGCCGGCCTTACCAACATTTGATTGGAAATCTGAGTAAAATAACATAGAAAAGAAAAAATAATAATACGTACTTCGTGAATATTTTTAAAAATAATGAGCTGCCAATATTGAAAAAAGTAAATAATTTAATCGGCGACTTAACGTTCAAACGAGTTCCTATGGTAAGGCGCATGCGCAGTAAGTATCTTCACGCTATCTGGCTGGTAGATAACTTATGCCTCCTGCAACACTCTGTACTGCCTTTAGATTTTTGAACCGGTTAAAGCTATTCTACCAATAGCCATTCTGTAATGGGTTCTATAAGTGGCCGCCGCCAAATACAGTATACCTAATTCTGTTTTTACACGATAGATACGTTCCCGAAGAATACGTGTAAAAAATTTTTTAATCTTAGACAGTTTGAGATATATAGAATGTTCAAAATTTGCAACATCACAAACTAGCAACAACCAAATGAAAAGTTGAAATTAGTATACGACTCTCTCGACTTGCATTAATTCTAAATCACCTAAATTTTTGTGTTTCAAAATACATTACACTAATGTGGCGGAAGGGCAGGCCGGATAACAAAAAAGCCGGATAGGCCAGAGTTCTAGAACTCATTTCTTTGCCCCACCAATACCAGAAGACAAAGTTTTTATACCAAAACTCACTGTTATAATACGTATTTTCTCACTTCTTATTGAGTACAAAGCCCTCCATTTATCTCAAGCCACGTAGAATGTGAACTCGGCCGCGGCCCGGTGAATCATAGAAGCAGTTGCCGGTACTGTGTCGAGTTAAAATAGAAGGCTCTGTACTGGTAGTTAATAAATGTTTGTGTACTGCACTGCACGTTTCAAGAATTTATTAGAGAAAAAGTAAGTTAATGGATATAAAATGTTCACATTTTAACATAAATTCTGTAATGCCTAACTTAAATGCAGGAAACATAAACAAAACATTAATGTAAATCGTAGGCCTAATTCTTAAGAAAATTGACTCAAACTGATTTTATTTTTCACTGATAAATGGTCGGCCGAGGCCGCGTGGTAAAGCTTTGGCTTACCACTCTGGAGGATCCGGGTTCAAATCCGGGTCCCACACCTTCAGTTTTTCAGGAGGGGTCCGGACCCGGCCCGTTGAACCCCATCCTTCAACCATCCGGTTGACCCC
>AYEL01078077.1:0-27091 GCA_000484575.1 Olivierus martensii
TAAATCGTAGGCCTAATTCTTAAGAAAATTGACTCAAACTGATTTTATTTTTCACTGATAAATGATTACACAAATATGAAAAGGTAGCCCTAAGATAAGAGTCAAAACTTACAGTTTTTAGTTTTTCAAAAAGTCTTTAATAGATGACTGCTTCTGCATTTTAGCTCTCTTCCGCGACGCAACGTCTCTCCTTACGCAAAAAGATGATATCGGCTGGCGTCGCTTCCTCCTGCTGACTGATATACTGCAACCATTCCTCAATCCTCTTGAGCCCTTCCCTTCCGAATGTGGGATGAGATTTTCCCTGTCATCTAAGGGTTCCTGCTCCTCTTCTTCTATTACTTCTCGTGTCACCATTTCTCGTTGTCAGTTATTTCTTCAACTTCGTCGTTTACCATCCATTCTGTAATGTCATCTGCAGTGATATCCTCACAGCCCAGAACTTTTTCCAGCAATACAACAAGTTTAGCGTTTTCATCTTCCACTTCGGTTTCACACATTGGTTCAGGGTTGGTGTCCACCTTCATGGTCCAAAAGAATTTTCCAAGACCTTACAACTGATATGTTTGGAATCTCTTTCCATGCTTCCGACGACCACCTTATGACATCCAGCATGTCAATCTTTTTCAGAGCGGTTACGTAGTCTTCATTATTATCAATCGCTGATATCAATGAACTGAGAAGACGCCGGCGATATTTTTTCTTTAGCTGTTCAAGAACTCCCTGGTACATGGGCTGACAAACAGAGTTGCTGTTACATTAGATGGTAAAAATAATGCTTTGATGTCCCCATCTGTGAGTTCATCAGTGGCCGGATGCGAAGATGCGTTGTCAAGAATTAACACAGCTTTTCTTGGCAAATTGTTGTTTTTCAGATGGTACGAATTCTACAGTTTTTTTCTACAGTTGGTACGAATTCATTTTTTTTTTGCATATTTTACGTCCCCTTTCCAATCAGAGAGATTACTAAGGGGACGGGGCCAGTTCCAACCACGGGCTGCACCCACACCCGTGGAGGGGGGCCGGATGGTGAAGGACGGAGATCACCGGGCCGGGCCCAGGGGGCCGGATGGTGAAGGACGGGGATCACCGGGCCGGGCCCAGCACCCCGAAAAAAATCCGGGACCAGACCCGGGCCGCGAACCCGGATCCTCCAGCGTGGTACGCCAACGCGTTACCACTCGGCCATCCGGCCGCCGGTACGAATTCATTTTGGAACCAGGTTTTAAAAATTTCTGAATTCATCCACGCTTTTTTTGATGTGTGTAATATACGGGTAATGATTCCTGATTTTTTTTAAAGCTCTAGGATTCTTAGATTTTCCTATTAACGTCAACCTAAGCTTGTGATTGCCGGTTGCATTGCTGCAAGCCAAAATGGTGACTCGCTCCTTGCTTTTTTTTATCCTGGTGCAGCGGCTTCTTTTTTCGATGCAAGTGTTTTTGCAGGGAGCATCTTATACATTAACCTGTCTCATCGCAGTTGTATAACTGCTCCCCAGAAATTCCTTCTTTTTCTATAAGCTTGAAAAGATGGTTTTTGAACACAGATACAGCCTCTTTATCAGCAGATAATGCTTCCCACTTACGGTAATCTGGCGAATGCCGAATCGTTTTTACCAGCGATCTAACCATCCATCACTGGCAGTAAACTCTGAATCTTGTCCTTCTATTTGTCGCTTAAATTCCAAAGCTTTTTCCTGCAATATTGGCCTAGTTACAGGTACACCTTTTCCTCTTACAGTAAGTGTTCATGCCACAAAAATAAAGCTTCCTCAACTTCTTTATGCTTACCTTTCAGCATGGTTTTTCTTACTTTTATTTCACTTCCACTAGCTTGTGCAGCACACAACTTTTCAATTTCTGCTTGATTTTTTTTCCAGTCCCCCACTGTACTTTCCCCAACTCCTAACTCCGAAGCTATATTTTTTGCTGTTACACCAGAGTCTAGTCGCTGTATAGCGCGTAATTTCTCCTTCATAGTCACTACAACTTTTTTCATTTATCATCCATTTTGAAATCTTCACTGTAGTACACTTAAAAAAGCATACCCCAAGAACAATTTACAAAAATACTGTACGTACTGTACAGTTATAATCAGGAACAGCGGCAACAATTGAAGTCCGTTACTCACTGACGAAACAATGTGTTGTGTATATTTTACCAACGTGATATTTACTTTAAGTTTTAGAAAAAAATGGATGTTTACATTAATACGCCGATGGTACGTCGCCGATATGATATGTAATAGGACATACTCTACTCTGTGTGTCAGTCCGTGTCAGTCGTCTGTCTAATCTTGTCTTGTCTATTTTACCTGAAAATTGCTGGTATAATAAAGTGATGTTATAATTTTATATAAGAAACGTGTCTTTATTAAGAGAGTACACAATACAATGAACAACGAGCAGAACGCTGCTCTTTTCCTCTCACAACTTGTATTTTGCACACGACAGGTAGGAGGATCGTAGCAGACGCTCGCTTCCAATGACTTTGCAATGTTGCCAATGCAACGCCTTGCCTTCCTCATTTAATTACGATAAAAGAAAACTAGATCGATAGTCACGAACCGGATACTTGGGAGTGTACTGTATTTATTACATCATTATTATGATTTAAATAAATGAAAAAAAGAAATGTATTAGAAGAACGTCTGTATTTATTTTTAAAATCATAATGTTTTCGATTCCTCAGCGAATATTTCACAGCTAAAATAAAAAATAACACAGATTATTCTTATTCTTCTTAATTATAGCTGAATTTTCTATGAGAGACAGAAAAAGTTTTTTTTTTGAATAAATATGAGGGGAAGCCAAAAAGTTTTCACTATCATCTCATGACTCCAATGTACTAAGAATTTGAAATTTGGTCCTCCAACTTTTCCTTCTCTATATATATCCACCTCTCAGAGACATACAGCTGTCACACCTGCGGAACAGTTGTTTAATACCATCTTTATATAAGTCAGAAGATTTGGAGTAACCAATGAAACTTGTATATATTATGACTTTATGACCATCTATCTAGAATTTCTTTTCCAGATGTAATACAAAACACCTTACAACTCATGTCAGCCGGATGGCCGGTGGTAATGCATTCGCTGACTACGCTTTCTTAGAGGATCCGGGTTCAAACCTGAGTCTCACACCGCGAATTTTTCAGAAAGGGTCTTGGCTCAGATCGTTGAACCCCATCCTTCAACCTTTCAGTTGACCCCACTATGGGTGTTGGCCCGCCTGTAGTGGGTTCTAAAGAGACATCCGCTATATAACGTATATCCCTTGTGAGATATGGCTGCTTAACTGAAATAACCTAATCTAAACTTAAACTCATCAAATGGAAAGGAATCTTCTACCTGGATCCGATAACTTTTTGAATAAAACTTCCAAAAACCTAAATTTATACTTGATTTTGATTTAATAACTCTCAATTATTGCTTATTAAAAGTATGGATATGATTATAATTATTATAATAATAAGCAGAATTAAAGGCTATTTTGTGGATTTAATTATCTAGAATTGAATTTTAACTCTTATCATTTATCTAGTAAATAATAACAATTACGTTAACAAGATAAATAATTTTCTTTTTAAAATTATTCGAATGATTTTAATTAAAAATTTATTAGAATAATCATTCTATTCTATAAATCGAATATTCAATACTAAGATTCGAACGGATTTTCTTAGAATTATCTCCAAAATGTATATATTTTCACATATGTTTGCCCTTATATTTTGTATTAAATTGGACAGGATAATATCTACTCAATCAGAAGTCTATACCTTCAAGTATTATGAACTTATAGAATGCACAATATTAGGTGGACTTGTCAAATTTAATTCCACATTGATGAAAACAACCTTCCTTATATCTGAGGATATTTCAAAATTGTCAAGAGCAACTACAGTATTTATTCATCGAGACTCTAAAGTTCAAAGAATGAATGTTCGCCAAGTGCAAACATCACCAATCTATGTAGGAAGTACCGGAATAATTGAGGTATCCATTATGGGATACATAGATCGAGGAATATTTGTTGGAAAAATAGATTTCTACAATAAAATATTTTATATCGAACGAGCTACTTCTCATGCAATTGGGAAAAGATATAAAAAGTTAGGAATTCTTTATTACTTGGGAGATGTGAAATTAGACAACACATTCGAGGATGGAAAACCGATTTGTGAGAGTATGGAAAGTGAAACTTTTCTTAATTTTACATCTCCCATCAGATATCACAAACGATTGCATTTTCAGCCATTAAATTTTAAAATTCCTATTGGAGGCGACAGATATAGAAGGTAAGTTTTAATAAATATTGTACTGATTGAATTTCAACTTATTTGCAATTTCCATTTTGAATTTGAGCTTTCTAAATTATAAAAGATGATGCTTTTCTTGTATTTGAATGTAATACAGCAATAGTTCTCAATCTTTTCATAAATGCTTACCATCAAAATAAAAATTATTTATGTCTTGTACACAAGAGTGAAATGGTTCTTAAATGTTCAAATACGTTTAAAAACCATTGGTTTATAATGATTCTTCGTTTTTTGTGAATTCTTCAGAATGTTCCGTGAAATTTTGAAATGTATAAATACAGTATATTTAACTTGTTTTTTTTTATAAAAATAGTTTTTGTTAATAACTTTATATAAATTTTTATTCTTAGTTTCTTCTGTGCAGTTTTATGCCGCTTTCCATCGTGTAGGCACGAAGTGGCGAGGCATTCCACACCCCTAGTAGGATCAGTTGTCAAGTGGAGGATGAGGTTCAATTGGCCGGGACCTGATCCCTCCTGAAAAATCTGGAGATGTAGGATCCGGGATTAAACCCCGATCTCCTAGGTGAAAGCCCAGCATTCTTCAATTGCAGCCATCCGGGCCGACTCATTCTTAATTCGAATACGGTGTAGCCTTAATTAACTAATTAATATAATTATTATAATATTATTGATTTCGGGTTCCACAAAAAAATTTATAATTAAAAGTTTTCCGCGATTATACAAAGTACTGCCATACACATGCCGCTAGTCAACTCTCATGTACCATCAGTAGTATGCAACACCACTTGTTGAGAACTTCTGTAGTACAATATACTGTTTTATGTAATGATGTGAATATTAATTACGTGTTTCATTATTTTTTAAAATGATTTGAAATGAATTTAACTAGCTAATTGGGGCTTTTAGCTGGTTAAATTCAATTCTGGAACGTTAACATGATTATATACTATCAGAGTAAAGTAATGTAGAGATATAGCAAACACATTAAGGTTAGATTACATTTGAAGATTTATTCCATCGATCTACTCTATGGATATAAAATAGCAAACAAAATCATTAGTTGTTCATATTAGTGATGACACTATTTCAAACATTTAAGAATGAAGATAGGTGAAGGATTTCTGTCAGAAAACGAGCATGTGATCTGACTTTCGACGCCACTCTTTAAGATGGAAAATTAATCCTTTTTGATGGAAAACCAATAAAAATGAATACATTAGACGTTAATAAATATAACAAGTAATTATTAAAGCAGTTCGACAATAACAGCTTAGATTTCTCTTTAAAATTTAGAACAAGAATTCGATCTGAAAGTTTTCATATAGAAAGCATTGAATTGAGATCATTATACATATCGCACACGTATTTCTAAAGTGACACAAGTCAAAAACTTGCATTTTTGTGTTGGCACCATTTTATAACTTGGGAAGCAATCCTCCATCATCTTTTGAAACCATTTTCCTAAAAAATGGTTTCAAAAGATTACAAATTTTGAAAAAACTATTAGTTATATAATGGTTTTTAGTTAAGCTGATTTCGTAGTTTTTCCAATTTTCTCAAAACGTTCGTTTTTGACTTGTGTCACTTTAGAAATACGTGTGCGATATTATATTGACATATATGCATCAATTTTCCTTAAATGTTAAGAGAACGTTTCACCAATATAATAGGCGATTTGCAAAGAATATTTTTTATAAAGCTATATATATATGTATATATTAAAATTAATATATTCCATAACAATATTTATCAATAAAAACATTTGTTCATTTTCAGAAAGCGTAATGTGTGCTCTCTGGAATTTCTGGCAGACCATACATTTTTTGAACACATGGAATCTAATCGTGGAAAAGTAGTTTCAGAAATGCTTTATTATGCCAAAATTATAGACGACGTATTTCGAAATACTGATATAAATGGAGACGGCAGTACTGATGATATCGAATTTATTGTGGAGAAGATAACAATATTCGAACAGACAGATCAACCTGGATATCCTTTTAAAATAGAAACTAATGACGATAACAAATTCTTGGAATATTTAACTGAATATAGTCATAATTACTGTTTACTCATCTGTTTCTGCCACAGAGATTTTTGGAATGAAAAACATTGTGCAATATCAAAAGTAACCAAGAAAGGAGCGATTTGCCAAAATGATACCGAGAAAATATTCAGTACTGGAAAAAGAAGTCATAATGTAATGTTTATTACAAGCTTAGAAAGAAATTTAGTTATTCCAAGGTTTAGAATAGTATCAAACTTACTTCACCAGTTGGGACATGCTTTCAATTGTAGCGATGATCCAGAAGGTAGTCGTTTCTGCCGTCCTGGAGATTCAGACAGAAGCGTAGGAAACTATATAATGCATCCAAATATACCTTATGGAGCACACGAAAATAACTGGAAATTTTCCTCTTGCTGCAAAAAAATTATGAGAGAATTTATTAAACTCCCAGGTATGTCTGAATAATTTTAACATCATATTTTTTAAAAATCTCAAATATTCAAATTATCTTTTCTTAGTCAGTAAAATTTACTTGTTAATCATGACTTGATTTATATAGTTTGAATTAACATAATTGCCTGTATAGAATAAGCCCATACAATATAATATATTTTATATTCTATACCAGAAATTGAAAATTGCTTATCGACAGCAGAAAAAGCAGTTTGCGGTAATGGAATCGTGGAAGAAGGAGAATCCTGTGATTGTGATGCGTCGACTAATGATTGCGAAGCAATTAATAAATGTTGCTTCCCCAAAGGATCTTATCAGCAATGCACTCTGAGAGAAACGAAGAACTGTTCACCTGGCAAGGGTAATTGTTGTGATGATAGCTGCAACATTGTTACTAATAGAAATAAACAATGCTTTAGTAATCTGCCTTGTTTAAACAAGACTACTTATTGTGACGGATTTTCACCATTTTGTCCTGGAGAGAAAGAAGCTGATGGTACTGTATGCATGAATAATTACGGGACATGTTCAAACAGTGAATGCAAAAGTGATATTTGCAAAGATAATAATTTACAACTTTGTCAATGTACATTGCGTATAACCGAATGTCATATATGCTGCAAAAATGCAACAGGAGAATGCTCACCAAGTAAGGATTTCGGTTTGTTTACTTCCATAGGGGAATTTTATGTGAAACAACCTGGTACAAACTGTGATAATGCATACGGAACATGCACAAGGTAAAAATGTAGCTATGAAATGATATTAAGTACAATATAAATATAGTTAAATAGAGAAATTTTCATTTTTATTAATTTTTTTTGATAGTAACGGATCTTGTATACTAAAACCTATTTTGAAGATGTACAATATCTGGCATTATCTTGCACCGTTACCTTTTCTATTATTTATAGCTGCTTCAATTGCATGTTTTGTCACTCAACAGCAGAAAAGAATTTCTGTCATGGAACGTGAAGAAAGACGTTTAAAATATGTTGGGAAAAGACATAAGAAGAAACTTCGCCCAAAATAATCAGAGTCTAAAATTATTATTTCAATGTGTTTTTAACTAATTCTTTGGCAGCGAAATTACCAATGTGTATAAAACAATTTTTGATACTAAATATGTGTATATTATTTGCGAATATTATAATATATTAAGTGTGTTTTTAACTAATTCTTTGGCAGCGAAATTACCAATGTATATAAAACAATTTTTGATACTAAATATGTGTATATTATTTGCGAATATTATAATATATTAATTATATAAATTTAAATTATTTGCTCTAGTTAAAGATACAGTACATTGACATACCCTGACATTTGTGGTATGCTCACGATTCATTTTTCTATCTGAAGTTTCTATAATTGTATTCATTAATCCACTGCTGTTTTTTCATTGTAATCTGAAATATTGTTCTCCATTCTATACTTATTTGATCCATCATCTTGTAGGTTTAGCGAAATGTTGGTGGCCACTTCCGGGGATGAAACATAGCACACTTCTACCGCGGTATCTGGCAGTCTGTTTTTATCCTTTTGGTAGAATCTTCTACATTCAGCACATTAATCATTAATTTCAACTAATTTCATAGAAGATTTGAGCAGCCCATGGCCCTTGACCAGCCCATTGTAGTGGCCTCGCCGATTAATAACTACTTAATGGAAATTGGGATAGAGCCATAAATAATATCGAAACAGCATTGTTTTTATTGAAATCAGGAAAATCCAGATTATATTTCATTTCTCACATGTTTAAAATCTCGTAGAAGAGTCCAAGCAAAGTATATTGACCCATCATTCACTTAACTTCTCATTTCTTCACTGATGATGGTAATCCTAGCGGACTATGGAATAATACTATTGTTATTTTCCAAAGTATGAGGCTTGCAAACGAAGCTAAGTTTCACGTCTTAAAAGTTTATCTTGCCGGGACCATCCTGTCGATCCCAGTCCTCAACAATTTGACTGATTTCTTTGCAGGGAGGACAGCTTGTGTCTGTTCTGTCTTGCTCGCTTAAACCTCAATAGAGTAGAAAGCAATAATAGCTGTTGTCTCGATCCCAGTCCACAACAATTTGACTGATTTCTTTGCAGGGAGGACAGCTTATGTCTGTTCTGTCTTGCTCGCTTAAACCTCAATAGAGTAGAAAGCAATAATAGCTGTTGTCAAAAATAATCCTCTGACGTTTTATTTTGCTTTCTAACTTGAGGATACAAAGCGGTGAGGATATTCAGAAACCTGCAGATTGGAATTTCTTTTGACCACACTACCATTTTTGAAGAGCTTCGAGTCTTATATGTTGATTCCCATCAAATCTAAACACCAGATGATTATATGATAAACCAATCTGTGGAAGTTTTGAAATATATCCGCCATATACCGGGTGTTTTTTTTGAAACCGAACACTCTGATTTTTGGCATGGAGCCAATTCTGATGCATTTATCACGTCAGGAATCGCTCGCTACGAAAATTTATTTTATATTTTTAATTCTAACGGCCATGCGTTTGAATGTATTGGCCATTTTCAACGGATTCAAATCGGTGAAGGTTTTCATCGGTTACGCCCGTGCGAAGAGTCGGACGACCCTACCGGGAGATGGTAACAAACGGCTGACGGATCAGCGGTTAAGAGGATAAGTTCCGTCGATTACCGGTGCACTCAAGGGTCCTCTGTCACTTTAGAAATACGTGTGCGATATGACAACATATGAATTTTCAGTATAGTTGGTTGTTTACCCTTAGTATTTTATTTACTATCTTTATAACAGACTGGATCGTCTGCTCAGTGTTAGAAAAACGAAATCGTTGCTGATCTGAAACAATATTGTAGGCTAAGGGATTAATAAAACAAAGGTTTTAAAAATATAACTTACCATTTATTGACTTTTATGCAAAATTAATTCCTCGTCTCCAATATTGCAGTTATAAAAATAAAAGTAAAGCAAAATTTTCTTCTTAGAATTTGAATCGATCGTGTTAAATCAAAATCAGTCGTGTAAAAATAGAATTAAATTTTTTCTAATTCGTGTTAAATCAAAATCGTGTAAAAGAAGTTCGTGTAAAAACAGAATTGGGTGTATATCTCTCGTGCAATATGGCGGCTTAACCATATTAACCGAACCTAACAGATAGGATAGCTATTCTACAGATTATATCGAAAGTCATACAACCAGCCCTTAGTATTTTATTTACTCAAGTATCTTTATAACAGACTGGATCGTCTGCTCAGTGTTAGAAAAACGAAATCGTTGCTGATGGGGTCGGCCATGTTATCGGTGGGCTAATTTCTTGAACTTACATTTAACGCGATAATATTGATATATTGACTTTGTTTTCGTGGCCAGACGTATTCCATTTATTTTATTAAGTGTGATGATTTCCAGTTCCTAATAATTATTAAAAAGTGTGTAGTAAAGAAGAAAATAAATGGAGTATTAAACTATAACTCTAAAATTAATAACTACATTTTCGATAATTTCGGATGAGGTACTGAAAATATTCCAATTTTCGATTTTTCTAATCGTTTAATGCAGACGTGTCAAACACATTTTAATTCAAGGGCTACTTAGTGAACCTGTAAGATTGCCGCGGGCCACATCACATTTAAATTTTTTTAAATTAATTTTAGAGTAATGATTCAAAAATATAGATAGGATAATTAAAAACATTGTGTAGTTAAATGAACATATTACAAAAAATATATAATTACTACATAAATGTTTTTAATTATGCATGTTTGTTTTAATTTAATACCTCGCTACAATCTTTAATTTTCTATTGTGTAATAAGTCACAATTTCGGTACAAAAACAAAAGCTTCCATTAGGTATTTTATAAATTCAAATATCCATAACTATTTATATTTTTTAAATAAGTTAATAATACAAGTGGACGTACTAACGTGCTTTAACAAGCCCGTTAGCGCGTCCATTATACACGTCCTTCAAAGAGGGATTGTTCGGAATTTGACCATTGTATTTATCTATCGAAAAAGAATACAGGTTCTCATTGATGGCTTTTTGTATTTGTGGTAAGAAATTTCGCAAAAAACGATGTAGGCCTTGCGGAAAAACACTTAGTTTGTGTCACCAATCTGAAAGATCAGTGTCATCTGTGATATACATCTGATAAGGCCATGTCGGCCGGATGGCCGCGTGGTAAAGCTGTGGCTTACCATCCTGGAGGTCCGGGTTCAAATCCGGATCCCACACCTCCAGTTTTTGAGGTGGGGTCCGGGCCCGGCCCGTTGAATCCCATCTTTCAACCATCCGGTTGACCCCATCATGGGTGTTGGCAGCCTGTAATGGGTTCTATAATTGGCCGCCGCCGGATAAAGTATATCCTTCGTGAGATATGGCTGCTTAATATAACTATCCTACCCCGATAAGGCCAATCACCAAAAAAACTTGTGCAATTGCATTTCATTAAAATCAAATTATTGTATAATATTATATGACATAGCTACAAAGTTTTCTATTATCTCCTAAAATATTATTCTCATTTTCATTTTAGGCTGAACTCACACGAATCACAACAGAACCACGCCACGACCACAAAAAATGGTTGCCGTGTTGTTGTCGAAATCAGCCACTTGCGAATCACTTATATGCGCAGTCGGTCACGGATTGCGTGTATATATGCGCAATCCGTTACCGCTTGACAGAAAGCGCTAGCGGCGGTTAGTGGTCGGTATGTCACACTGTATGAGTTGCGCTCAACTACTGACGACCATAATTTTGTGGATGTTATCGACAACAAGTTGCGACAGCCATTGAAACCGACTTCAGTTTAATGGTCGTCTGAGTTACATTATGCATTATAACTCACGACCGTCCATAAGCAACCACCGTTTTGTGGTTATGGCGTGGATTTTTGTAATTCGTGTGAGTTCAGCCTTAGTTAAGACCGTTGGGACCACAAAAAATCACATCGAGGACCGTCAGTTTGACATCCCTGGTTTAATGTTTCGAGGAAGAAAAAAAAATTTAAAGTGATCGAGAGTGAATAGTTCAAAAAAACCATTATTACAAGTATTTCATGCTAAAGAAAATGTTGTTATTAAAAAATAACAAACACAAATGGAGTGAATAAAACTTTATTTTTGACAAAGATTATAATCAAACAATAAACAAGGGCATATTTACAGTATTAATTCCAAATAATAAAATATAATATTTCCTCATATTTGAAAGGTTCTATCTCCAGGTGAAAGGTATTTCCTACCTTCTATCACCTCGTATTTGCTCATTCTTAATTCCGTATGCTAAACAACGTTTTGGCAACTAGATGACGCCACTTTCCATTCAGGAAGCACTAAGTAGCGGGGCGAAACAAGCTTTTCCACAAGCTGCCCACTCTTGCGGAGGGGCTTCGGCTTTTCACTCTGGAGGACCCGGGTTTGAGTCTCAGGTCCCACCTCTTGAAAATATTTATCATGGGATCCGGGCGCGGCCCTTCGATCCCCGTCTTCTACCATCCGGGCTGACTCCTCCGCAGGAGTGGGCAGGCAGTGAATGGGCTTGTTTCGCCCCGCCACTTAGTATTCTTCCAGAATGGAAAGTGGCGTCATCTGTTGACAAAAAAATGCCCCCCCTTAAATTTCAAATTGTATTTTCATTTCGTTGCTTATGCTTCCCCCTTATTATGCCGCCTGATGTGACCGCCTCTCTGTCATAGCACACCGCCCTGACAAGCATCAGTACCAAACATACAAGACTTAAAATCAATTTTTAATGTTGAAGTATATTTTAATCTCTGAACTTAGAAAAAAATCTCTTCACCAATAAAAGTATATTCCGCAGCTGAGCAAGTAAAACGTTATAGAATGAGTAAGCAGCAAGGGGGTTTAGCTTTGTAAGCGATGCTGCGGTATATCTGTCGGTAGACGGTAGCGCCACCTCTAATAAAGAAAAATAAACAAAAAAAGTAGCTCTTTAGATTCTCGAATCATTTAGCCTACAATCGCTCACCATAACCACTATGCCATTATAACTCGTCTTTCTATACTCTGTCCACTATAACTTGACAATCAGTGTAAACAAAAGTTATCATATTCATCCGCGCCGATGCCTATGATTGGCTTGTGAGAAGAATACACAGATGAAGAGAAAATACTGGATAATACCAGCAAGTTCAACCGTAATACTTACAATATTTAAATAAAATCCGATCTTTGAGAAAAAATATTATATTATTACAATTTTTTCGATGCTATTGCTCTCAACTTTCTACACCTGCAAAGTATTCAAAATTTAATAATAAAACACTTGTTACAATAGATCTATATTGCGGAATATCATTAGTGCAAATAGAACACCAACCAATCCCGATTACTTTAGCCATCTGTGTTTGTTTACACTTACTGCCAAGTTAGAATGGACAGTGTATAGTAGTAAAAGTATTAATATACAAGTTATTATAAAAACCTTAAATGCAATTTTTGCGCAAATGCTCAGGAAGTGCACTTTACTACTTTACGATTTTATTCTTCCTATGATTCTCTACTAATGTGCCAAGTGTGAAGAAAATCGGTAAGACTTCTATACAGCCATAGAATGTCGGATTTAGATATTTTGTCACCTGAGGCAGCATTAAAAAATGGCGCCCTCTCTCCTCTTCACAAACGCGCATTAATACATAATACATATGTAATACTTTGGACCGGATTTAGATATTTTGTCACCTGAGGCAGCATTAAAAAATGTCGCCCTCTCTCCTCTTCACAAACGCGCATTAATACATAATACATATGTAATACTTTGGAACTGAGAATGTAATGACGTCAGAGACATAGTCACTGAGAAATATATAAAATATTTTATTCGTTTTTTCAAAGCAACAAATAGTTAAAAAATACTACCAAAATATATTTATAATAGATAAAATAAAAATGAATTCTATTTAATATAATAAATATGAATTATAGTTTAATTTTTCTTGCTTTCAACAGGCAAATCATCAATAATTGTTTAACAATTAATCAATTTAATTGACATTGGTCTCTCTTTTCCTTGATATATATCATCCGTTTTTTTTGCAAATTTTACGCTCCCTTTCCAATCAGGAAGATTATTAAGGGAGCGGGGCCAGTTCCAAACCACAAGCTGCATCCACACCAGTGGAGGGGGGCCAGATGGCGAAGGACAGGGATAACCGGGCCGGGCCCAGTACCCCGAAAAAAATCCAGTTCCAAACCACGAGCTGCACCCACACCAGTGGAGGAGGGCCAGATGGCGAAGGACAGGGATCACCGGGCCGGGCCCAGTACCCCGAAAAAAATCCGGACCAGACTCGGGTCCTCCAGCGTTTCACGCCCATGCGTTACCACTCGGCCATCCGGCCGCCATATATCATCCGTTAGATTAGGTTAATTAGATTACGCCGCCATATCCTCATGGGATATAATGTATATGGCGGCGGCCACTTGTAGAGCCCATCACAGGCTGGCCAACACCGGTGATGGGGTCAACCGGATGGTTGAAGGATGGGGTTCAACGAGCCGGACCCGGACCCCTCCTGAAAAACTAGAGGTGTGGGACCCGGATTTGAACCCGGATCCTCCAGGGTGGTAAGCCAAAGCTTTACCACGCGGCCATCCGGCCGACATCATCCGTTAGAAAAACACACTATTATAAGTCTTTGTAGATCGACTCTACAGCCAGTTCTCCAGTTTTTCAGGAGGGATCCGGGGTCGGCACATTGAACACCATCCTTCAACCATCCGGTTGAGCCTATCATGGGTGTTGGCCAGTCTATGATGGGCTTTATGAATGTACGCCGACAGATTAAATATATCCCTCGCGGCTTAATCTACCTAATCTATCCGACTCTACAGCACGAAATATTATCAAGATAAATATAATTAATCTTGTAGGTGAAACTACAACCGCATTTTCGTGATCTGTCATAATTTTCGCTTAAAACAAAAATCCACTTCGATTAGGTTAAAATTAATGCTATCAGTGTGTAAATGCAATAAGAGAATTTTTATATTTGTTAAGGATTTTCAGGAAAACGATTAAAAACCGAAAATGTTCGATTCAATATTGCATCTTAATTATATAAAAAGCAACCAATTTGAGGAACGACAATATGATACATATTAAAACGAGCAATATGGTAATTAAGATAATATATTCCATTTTAATGAGCATTCATAATATTTTCGGCAAATCTATCATGTTCATGTTTGCCGATCACATTTATTCATATCATTGGAAGAATTTTCACATAATCTATAAAATAAAATTCTCAAAACATATATATACAGGTATATATAAGGTTAGTATTAATATTCATTATTACATTACCAGAACTCAGAAGATTATTGTGATGAAACAACGGAAATTCGTACTGTCGAATGTTGCTGCAAGCCTCACTTCACTCCTCGAAGAGTGAAGTGAGACTTGCAGCAACATTCAATAAATATTAAGTCTGAATCTGTTTAACAGCCGGACTTACACGTTCATAGTATCTGGGTACACTAAGAGATTCTCAATGGGATGGCATTGTCGGGATTTTTCAGCAACATTCAATAAATATTATGTCTGAATCTGTTTAACAGCCGGACTTATACGTTCATAGTATCTGGGTACACTAAGAGATTCTCAATGGGATGGCATTGTCGGGATTTGGATACCTGGACTTCCCTGGTGGGAGGCTGCCGAAGTAAACAAGGTGGTAATTAGACCAATTTAGGGAAGGGTTATCTCCTAAGTGGTTCTAGTAATGGATGTTATTCCTTGGTCACTTTGTCTCCTGCATTTTTATAGTTTTGTTTTTAAAATTGGAGAGAGAGAGGGACGAGCGGATAATAAAAGAGCGGGACCGCGGGGAAAGAAGGGCAAGAAGAAAAACAAGAGAGTTGGATACAGGAGAGTCAGTTGTTCGAGGTGAGCATTGGAGACAGACGTAGAGAGAGAGAGAGAGAGAGAGAGAGAGAGAGAGGAGAGATCGCATGGAACAGTTGGAGCGGGTCAGAACGTGGAAGGGTTAAAGTTCCGAGAGGTTAACGTTAGAATGTTGCCGTCGAGGTTTTCTGGGGAGATAGATCCCAGAGAGTGTACAGAAGTAGACCAGGCAGCGGTGGACTTCTGGGGCGTTCCGTGTCGATTCGGAAAGGATTCTCTCTCCTGTGTGCTCACGCTCCTACTCTCCTGTGGAGAACTGTTTTATCAGTTTTGGTTATCACGAGTGGAGCTAACCAGACTCTTTAAAGTACATCGTTTGCATAGTTCTTTTGCTTTGTATATATATAACTGTAAATATTGTTTTGTGTTTGTGAATAAACTTGTAAATGTTTGAAGATCTTTGTGAGTCTGTAGAGGAGCGAATTCGATAAAGAACTACATAAAGAACGAAACAAAAAGTCGGACGGACGAACTTTACTGGCATTTTACCATTTTATCATCACGCATTCTGCAGCTGACTGCTGCGTGTGCCTACGGCACATTTCTGATCGGGTTTGGATAACCTGTACTGGAGTGCGAGGTTGAGTTTAGATTAAATCCGTTGTTTTCGGGCCTCGGTTGACTTTTTATACAGAGGTCCTTCAGTGTCAGGTAAACTCCGGAAGGCAATATTTGGGTCTCAAGTAAAGAAATGCCTATTAGGTCAGTAGAGCCTGGCTGCTCCAACTCTGGTCGGTGGATGCCCTGTAGTTCGCTACTCAACCGCCCAGTCCCTGAGAATCTGTAATTAAACGTTGGTTTTCACTACTGCGGTTTCACCGCAGAAAATCGGCTTCTGACGTCATTCCACATGATCAGAGAGCGGTTTCAGGCGCGGACTTTAGGCGGCGGCGGTTGGAGTCGAAGCAACTTCGACTTCAACCGCTGCGGTAACTGATCGTTTTGCTTTTCGACCAATAGCAACGTTCCACAATATTACGTCAGATTTCAACACGGCCGGATGATCGGTTATCGATAATGTAAAACAAACTTTTATTTTATTTTCCATCATAATCGTACAATATACAACAATAAAAATGTCGGAATTTTATGTCTACCGAAATGTGGGAAGTCTTTACGTATTTCCCATAATGCACTTTCAAGATAATGTACCGCGTTAGTGTGAACTAATGAGCAGTTTTCGGCGGCGAAAAGTAAAGCAATAAAATACCGCTACCGTTCTAGTGGCAATCAACCTTAAGAGTTGGCCCGCCAAATGTTCTGCGTGAGGTACAAGTCCTCTAAAAGAGTTACAAATTCAATGGAAGCGTATTGGGCTGAAAGAATGAAGGTCTAAGGGGTAGAAGTCTTAACAGTGCCAGACCGACCAGTGGTCTCATCGAGTTCATGAGAAATTTGTCCTAGTAGATAGTGGTAGAAAGCTTTGACTTCTCGGGGGAAAAACGCGAAACGTTGTTGCTGTCATCAGAGCAGTATGAGCCATGGTGAAAGATGTCCTGCAAATCAATTTATGGCGTGAGTCCATATGTCCCCGTGGTGTCTGTGACAATTTTTTGGCCGTACTTAGGTTGCATCGGGTTACGAAGCAGGGAGTTCTCTCGCTTTTAAGGCGGAGAAAGTTTGCTCCTTGAGTGCTCTTCCTCCGCAGATATAGTTTATTAGTCAAGAATCTAGTAAGAAAATGTCTCAGACGTTGTCAGTCTTTTGGCCGGCTGTTGGCGTTTTCACGTCACGGTATATAGCCCGATTTTTGAAGGTCTCCTATAATAGGAGAATTCACAATAGCAAATACTCACTTTGCCTCTTTGTATTTTCGATTTTTCTGGGACCAAGCGAAAGCAGTAGTTATGTTTCATTTCTCGGCAAAATCCGGCTGCTATTGGCAACACAGTGCACGTCGAACAAATATAGTGAATAGATCTCAATGATTGTTGCATCTGTGCGGATTCGATATATTCGGTGTTCGTTCTTGTGGATCAAAAGGTGTTAGGCATGCCCGCACCTGTGCACGATGCTATGATTAAAATAGAGTTCAACCTCCCAGACGTTGTACCCTGTAATATCTTCTCTGGTGGAGCAGGGAAGTTGTCTTGGAGGAAATTTTTGGCATACGAGATGAGTCTCACTTCTTTTACTTGATTTAGTTCTAAATTCATTGTGTCGATACCATGCGTTATCAATAATGACAAAATAATCCTATTTATATTGAAAAGCTTGTTAAAATCTATTGATGTTAGTACATCAGATCTTTTATTTTCCTCCCTTAATGCTCCTGGAATGGAAAGAATTATCATAATCACAGGAAAAAAGTTTTTTATGTTGCAAATATTAGGCCTAATATTATAAAAAAATTTAACAGCATAAGACATACTAAGAAAAATAAAAGCATGAAAGTGAGAGAATCTATAGAAAATACCTCGTGATGTGAGACAGTGACCTTAATCAGAAGCAAAAAAATAAACGAATAAATCGAAATAATTTATATGGACAAATCACAGACTACGACGAAAGATAGCAAACGACGAACAAAGTCATGCTTTTTACATGTACCAATTTAAAGAAATTTATATAAGGGAAATAAAATTTATAATTAAAACTAACGAATAAAATGATTTATTTACAGAAAAATATCATAATTAACCTTTAAAAAATTAATAAAGCAACTCTTAAAAAATTTGCTATTATAAGATTAATTCATTCTTGTTGAATAAATATATCGGATTACAGATGGTTCCCTTCACAGCTATTATGAAAAAATGGACGCTTTAAATATTGGTTACAAAAAGATACTTCACTTTTTTATAAAAGTTACTTTTATCCTTTTCTATAATTGTATGCTCTTTCGCTATTTTTTGAGACGATTTGGTTTTGAACACAGATTACTAATACAGATGGGACACTTCCTATACTTTCAATGGTAACTTTTCAACATGACGTAGTTATATAAAGAACCAATCACATTGCCTAGAATAGAACGTAACTTGGATGGCGCTATTAACAGTTAAACGCCATCATCAACAAAGCCAATAAAAGAAGTTAGGATATGACATCACAAAAATAGCTGTACTTCCTGTATAATCGATATGACATCACAAAAATAACTGTACTTCCTGTATAATCGTTACTGTGAATACTACCTTCTAGATTTATTTTCGATTTTAAGAAGTTAGATGTATTTTTAAAAATAAAAAGTTGATTTTTAATCATACTTTAGATTTTATACATTCGAATTATGCATAATACAAATTTACTATTAATTTATTTCCGAATTGTTAAACATTAATGAAACCTGTATTCATTATTTTTATATTCTATTTTCTAGCATCAGAAAACAACGTATAATAATATATTAATATAATTTTATTGAAAATGATATTTGTATAAACTGAAGTTATATATGAAAAGCTATGTTAGTGATATTAAATAACAATAATGAAAACATTTCAAAATAACTTAATATACAGTACGTTTTCTAAGCCTAAGCGGATGAGTTCTCTCTCTCAGCAGGAAATACGTTGTATAATATTATAAATTCCAATCTTCTTTTTCTTCCTGTTTATATGAAGGAGGATATGTCCCATAAATTCAAATCTACACTACAATACCTTTTATGGATAACTAAAATTAACTTCGATCCACGAGCTACGATCAAACGTCTTAAGAAAAACAAGATGGCTACTAGAAATCAAAGCTGCTTGTGGGAAACAGATTACTACGTAATATTATTATTCAATATAGTTCTATATTTTAAAATAAGAAAATATCCTTTATTGACGTGTTCGCACATTTTTTATTATCTATAACAGCTATGAAAACTTTGAATCCATTTTTTTCGGAATTGGCTGAATAGTGCGCCCTAATATTTTATCATATTAACACATGAAGGGTAAACAACCACCACACAAAGTTTGATTCCAAAGTTCATTTCCCAGACCGTGACCTCTCCTTGTGAAATTTCCTTGTTTTTAGCTAAGTGTCCCATCTGTATTAGTAATCTGTGGTTTTGAATCTCGTTTAGTTCCTAGTGAGCATCATTTTAGTGTAATATAAAGTACTATTCTTGCTCTTCTCGTTAGGTTAGTGTGTTTAAGCCGTCATATTCTCGTGGGATATTCTTTATTTGGCGGCGGCCACTTGTAGAACTCATTACAGGCTGGCCACACCAAAGATGGGGTCAACCGAATGGTTGAAGGATGGAGTTCAACGGCCCGGGTCCGGACCCCTGCTGAAAAACTGGAGGTGTGAGACCCGGATTTGAACCTGGATCCTCCAGGGTAGTAAGCAACAGCTTTACCATGCGGTCATCCGGCTGACTGCACTTCTAGTAGCCAACGATACGTATTAAAGATGGAATTAGATGTATAAAGCTGGAAAATTGTAAATTAGATGAATTTAAAAAAATTAAATCCGAAACAACATGCATTGTTTCAGATTTAATTTTCGGTTTTTATGTTATCTGTATCTTTGAGAAGTATCTAATAAATCAAGGGTGGGCAAAAGGTGGCCTGTGGGCCGATCGGCCCGCGAACGCATCTTATACGGCCCGCGCATAAAATGAATATATTACAGTTTCAAGGCCCACATTTGTAAAATTCTACTCGAAAAGAAAAAATAAAATAATGGATAATCTCGCTAGTCTACAAGTACTCTACCGAATTACTCCAAATTTTGATGATATAAAGCGCATGCGCGGGATTAAAAGTTCGACTATTTGTGCTGGGCAAAATATTCTAGTTCCGAACTTGTTCCAGACAGGTTTGAGCGCTGTTGGAACAGAGAACATTCTGCAATATGTTTTCACTCGGGTCTGCTGGTTGAGTGCTGTTGGAACAGAGAACATTCTGCAAAATGTTTTCACTCGGGTCTGCTGGAACGTTATTTTCGCTGCGCATACTCGGACAGTCTTCAGAACACGTTGCTGGAACAAAGCTATAATTAATCATAAACATAGTAAATTTTATCATTCACATTAAATTGTAAATTTGTTTTTACAAAATTAATTACTTAGGTACCTAATATTTTGTAATGTTCTAATGTAATAGGTGGTTAGCAATCAATCAGTTTGATAAAATACAGTAGTACCTCGATATACGTCCTTAATCCGTTCCAGATCCTTGGACTTATACCAAACGAATTTTTTCCATAAGAAATAAAGTGAAAACATTAATCTGTTGCCATGAAAAAAATTCTATTGTTATTGGCATATTATACATTGATGAGGTTGTATAAAATAATTTAAATACTGTTTAATAATAAAATACATAAATACAAAAGCAATTACAGCAGATGAAATAAATGAAAATTTAACCTAACTACTTTGCTGAGAAAAAGTCGCCTACTAGGATTAGTGTTTCCGGGCGAGAATTACTTCCCGCCCGTTCCCGGGAATTTTTCTCTTTTTCCCGTTCCCGAATCCCGATAAAATTTTCTCGGAAAATCGAGAAAAATCAGCTCCTAGAAGTAGAACCCAGTAATACCTAAAATGGGAAATAAAAGTACTATTCGCAATGTAACTTTTAGAAATTTTTCTTATTTATCGCTATCTAAAGTTACATTGTGGTACAATATTACACTCGCGATACTAGAATCAGATAACACGACTAGCTAATTTTAGCTCTTGTAAATCGAGCATATTTCATCGAGGAGAACAAAAAACAATTTGTGTTTACACAGAAAAATATTTTCACAATCCAGGATTTGATTACAAAATCATTTTCGGATGAACTAACTAAGGAAATCTAAGATAGCTTAACTTAATATGATATTATAGTCAAATCCTGGGCTGTGAAAATAAATATTTCTCTGTGTAAACACAAACTATTTCTGTTTTCCATGATAAATAATTTCCATAAAATAACTGCCGATACTACCAATCACATTCGATCAGTTTGTTTGGGATTGACGATTGTGATGTATATTAACATATTGTTGATGTATACATTGTGTGATATACGTAAAATCTCACTGTATACTATAAATTTGGTTAAATAAAGTTTGCATTAATTACATTGTTTATATTTTGAGAAAACCTGAAATGTTACAGAAATCTAATCAAAATGATACCCTTGTTTAGCGCTCAGGGCAACATATGCATTATTCATGAAATTCCAAACGATCTCCATTTAGGAAATTTTATTTATCATGTTTTGCATCGATCTGAAAACATTAATCTGTTGCCATGAAAAAAATTCTATTGTTATTGGCATATTATACATTGATGAGGTTGTATTAATATTTACACTGTTTAATAATAAAATACATAAATACAAAAGCAATTACAGCAGATGAAATAAATGAAAATTTAACCTAACTACTTTGCTGAGAAAAAGTCGCCTACTAGGATTAGTGTTTCCGGGCGAGAATTACTTCCCGCCCGTTCCCGGGAATTTTTCTCTTTTTCCCGTTCCCGAATCCCGATAAAATTTTCTCGGAAAATCGAGAAAAATCAGCTCCTAGAAGTAGAACCCAGTAATACCTAAAATGGGAAATAAAAGTACTATTCGCAATGTAACTTTTAGAAATTTTTCTTATTTATCGCTATCTAAAGTTACATTGTGGTACAATATTACACTCGCGATACTAGAATCAGATAACACGACTAGCTAATTTTAGCTCTTGTAAATCGAGCATATTTCATCGAGGAGAACAAAAAACAATTTGTGTTTACACAGAAAAATATTTTCACAATCCAGGATTTGATTACAAAATCATTTTCGGATGAACTAACTAAGGAAATCTAAGATAGCTTAACTTAATATGATATTATAGTCAAATCCTGGGCTGTGAAAATAAATATTTCTCTGTGTAAACACGAAACTATTTCTGTTTTCCATGATAAATAATTTCCATAAAATAACTGCCGATACTACCAATCACATTCGATCAGTTTGTTTGGGATTGACGATTGTGATGTATATTAACATATTGTTGATGTATACATTGTGTGATATACGTAAAATCTCACTGTATACTATAAATTTGGTTAAATAAAGTTTGCATTAATTATATTGTTTATATTTTGAAAAAACCTGAAATGTTACAGAAATCTAATCAAAATGATACCCTTGTTTATCGCTCAGGGCAAGATATGCATTAGTCATGAAATTCCAAACGATCTCCATTTAGGAAATTTTATTTATCATGTTTTGCATCGATCTTTCACAATTAGGAGTGTTTTGAAACCTCTGAGAGATTGCGCTGGGTCACCAATCTCATTTGCCCCACTTTCTGTACGGCTTTTATTAATATTTACTCTTAAAGCCATTATTACAATGATCAACGAAAATTAAATAAAAAAAAATTATTTTGGGAATTCTCGGGAATTCTCGGGAAATACAATTTCCCGATCTCGATTCCCGAAGGTTCCAAAATGTCATGAATTTGGAAACACTATCCAGATTTAAATAGGAATTATAATAAATCCCAGATTTTCAACCATTTGTATACTGTAAGTCGTGTAACAAGTATTTTTTTTTTAGTTGCACATCTTTAAATTTCATGCTACCATCTTTGTAATTTATTATAATTTTCCCCCGATAACTCAACAAAAAGAAACTAATCTTTATGTTGGAGTATTCATGGAAAGTTTATGAAATATGCTTTCGGACTGGTGATATCATTATGCAAATTAGATAATTTCATTTAATAGTTATTTTTCTAATAATGGCGAGCGAAGGAATTAAAATATTTTATACTTAAATAAATATAATGCAAAAAAAAAACTAATATAAAACAAGATAGAAAAGATTAAGTTTAATTTAGGTCGGTTTCGGATTTTCAGATTTATTTCTTCATAAATGGATAAAGTACTAATTATGTTTATTATCCTTACGCCATTGAATGAACGTTATCGTTATCTCAAAGAATAATAATCAAATTTAGCGAAAGTTTACGAAATTTTAAATGTCGCTTTAACATTTTATAATTTTTTTTCCTCATCAATCGTTGACTAACCTCTAATGATATTTCAATATAATAAATAAATAAATAAATACAAGCAATAAATATCCTAAATTCATAAAATCCAAATTATGTTAAATTATAAAATAATAATCAAATCGCCGATTTAATTAAAAAATTTTCCTACTCTCTAATTTTGTTCAAATTGATTTCATGCAATATCAGGAAGCGAAACTTTCTATGCAAGCACTTTGTTTTTCCAGCTGATATATACGTAATTACTGTATGGTATAGTTTTTTTATATGTTTTCGAATTTTTCTATTATTCTATATTAATTATATTTTCGAATAATTATATATCCGATAACGAAAGAATTTTGATTTTTACAGAAATTATAAAAGCATAAATTCGCACATAAATTAACTCTTATATAACTCTTATATTTCTGAATTAAATTTAAGATGGAAAATTAGTAAATTTATAAATCTACTATTTCCTAATATATATGCCTATATATATATATAAATTTAAATTTTTAATAAGCAAGCAGGTGCATCAAACAGAAAATGTAATGTGTATATTATGCTCACCATTTATCCAATAGGATAAGCTATATATTATTATTTTTTTCTGACGTAATATATTTATATAAAGTCTGTTTCTTGAAGTTCTATTTTCGAAGAGACATGGCAAAGGTTGGAATCTTTCTAGTTGCTATATTTTTCGTTATTGTTAGTATTAAAGGTAAGAAAATAATTATTTGTTTCTTTCACAAATTAAAAATACTTTATAATGTTGTTTTCTACATATTTCGTATTATGCTTATAATTTTTTTTTTAATATTTCATAGTATCACGTTCTCAAGATGAAGGTAATTAATTTTTTACTATATATTTTAAATTATGTATAATTTTAATGAAATATATTTTTTTTTGTAGAAATGACTGGCGATGTGAGTAAATAAATTATTTATTAATTATAATTATTGAATTAGTATTAGAAATGTGCGTAAATTCTGATTATTTGGAATTTTTCTGTATAGAATATATATCGAGCATCATAGCTTTGAGTGTCATCGTCTTATGACAGTCAGCTTTGCATAATTGGAAGTCTCTTTTTTCTAATTTTTGGAAGCATTTAAACTTATTTGAAGTAATATGAATATTATTTCAAATAAGTCAAAAAATTCCAAGAATTCTGTTATTTAAACCGTGACGGTTTAAATAACAGAATTCTTCTCCGTGTAAATTTTATACAGTATGTCATTTGACGATAAACATCTGAATGATATTCAATGCTCAATATATTTTCGTAAATAAACTATTATAATAGTTTATTTAATATAATATACACTAAAATATGCTAATAAAATAAGGATAAATTTTAATTATTTTAAAATTAAAATGCATCATAAACTTACTAAATAAAGATATATATTTATAAAATTATCGTTAGATTGAGAATACTGAAACATGTTGCATGCAAGTTATGGAACTTGATGGAGAGGTAATGTTATCTGAATACATTAATTACAAATAATTTTTAAGATTATTAAAATGTAAAAAGCAAAAATTATTTATTTATTTTTTCTTTTTTTATTAATTCGCTTGTAGAAATTTATGGAGAAAAAAGAAGCATTTTTCAATTGCACAGGACCGAACCATGTAAAAAATTATTTCCGTTTTAAATATTATTATTTTTTACTTTATCTCAAAATATTTTTATAATTTTGTCTAATACTGATTATTTAATATAAAATATTATTCAATATTTATGAATAAATAAGAAAGCAGTGGTACTGTACATAAAAAATTACGAAATATCGAATTATAAAAATAAAAATTTGAGAATTGTTTTTTGATAAAATTTTATGTAATTTTCACTTCAATCTTTTAAAATCTTGATGAAAAAGGTATTCAAAAGTACCTCAATGAGTTTTCTTTGGAAAGAGTTTAGAATAAATTACTCTTAAAATAATGAATTAATAATTACAAATAGATCTCAAGAGAATAATCACATATAACTTTTTATCATATTATTATTATTAAATATAGTAATAATTTTATTTTGATATATTTAGATACTGAACGATGAGAATGGTGGTTCTGCAAAAAAGGTAAGTTATCTATTTTAGTAATAATATAATTTATTAGCCTATTTTCCGAAGAAAAAAAAAGGCTTATGAGATCATTATATATCTATCTGTTTTCCACTGATAACTAATTATCAGATTTTCATGATCTGAAAATCTGAATTCAAAGATTTGTAGAATATGAAAATCCTGAGATTTTCGTCGTCTACAAATCTTTTGTAAAAGTGAATCTTTTATAAGAATTCAGTCTTTTGTAAAAGAAGATCTTCTACAAATCTTTTTGTAAAAGGTCTTCATCTACAAAAGATTTTTAGAAGATGATCTTTAGTAGATTTTCATTAAATAATGAAAACCTACTAAAGATCAGACTTGGTGCTAAATAATAAAAAATTAAAATTCTGAAGTAATATATTTATTTATGAAAGCATATTCTATCTTTTAAAGTTGCATTTTGAGTCATTCATTTATTTTTCAAGGAAGAGATTCTGCAGACTTTTGTCTGAATCTAAATATAAATTCCTAAATTATTTCAAATCTTAAAGTCGCAAAATATTTTTGTATGAAAGGAAAATATTAGTCAATCTCAATCTTTCTCTTAAATAAAAATTATTTGTGATTGTTATACCAACCAATATCAAAATAAAGAATATCAAATTGTTGAAACTGAATCACAAAAAAAAAATATTTTTATTATCCATAAAATATATTTTTGTCGTTTTGAAAGATAGAATATACAACATGATAAACCGGATTCTATTTACAACGAATATCGATTTATATCACTACGCAAGTGGTTATAATCGTCACTTATTGATGTGTAGAGAACAGTAACTGTGAAAATTTTTAAAATAATAAAAACCTAGATTTATAAGAAATTAAATAATATTGAATGACTGTTAAACTTGTGCAATAAATATGTGTCACAATCATACTTTGCTTGACTTATGCTAATGTTATGATACTGTAGTCAAAACCTCTTCAGCTAAGAAGAAGCAATGACCACTTTATTTCTTCTTTTTGAAAGATGTAACACAAATCAAGAATCATATAAGTAGTATCCATATTAGGTTAGTGGACCGATATTTGACAGTTTATCAAATGCACTAAAATATACATAGATTTCATATTTATCAGAGTGAAATTATTATTATGAATTCACTTTGATACTTAAACATACAATGGAGAAGGATTAAGATGTTCACATGGATGAGTGCATTTTAAAAAATATTTTAATGATTAATATAAATATTAATGATTATTTAAAAGTATTATATATTAACAATTTCATTAGAAATGAATAATAAGGCCTATAATGTAAATGTTAGCCATTTTTCGATTTTTTTTAATTATTTAGGAATTGACAAGAAAAAAACGTTTAGCTGAACAGGTAAATTATGAAACTAATCTTTAATTTACATATTGTGATATTTTAAA
>AYEL01078079.1:0-79451 GCA_000484575.1 Olivierus martensii
TATTAAAAAATAAATAAATTATAGAAAATTCATCTTAATGTTTTTATTCTAGCTTGATAAAATTATTAAGAGAAAAGATAATAAAATAAAATGAATTTTTCTTACACACTTTCATCTCAGATTCACAGCAATATTATAATTTTTAAACAAGAAAAATTTAGAAAATAATTATTAAAGTAAATCATATCTTTCATTACAAAATGAAGATTTTTTTTCCCTTTCTTTTTCGAGTGCATAACTAATCGAGTAAATTTTTCTACATTAGCAAAAAGCAGGAAAATCGAATGGAAGTATCCAATGTCTGCAATGGACTAGTTAAGTGTCCCTCAGATTAACAGGATCAATAGAATTTCTTGATGGAACTAATCACTTGAAGGACATGTTCCGAATCCATTCATTACATTACCCAGGAGATACAAGTAATTCAATATAAGCATAACAAGACTACATAAAAAGTATGCACGCTATCGGAAATTACGTTTTCTTTTGTGTAAGCATCTGAGCACTGGAATAATGGAAACGAATCATTCTTTAATTCTAAGAAATCTCTGCAATATCAGATTATAAATTGAAATTTTTGGATTATTTCGTCGAATTAATGTGCAAATTACGATTTATTTTCATATTCAATTTAAAATATATCGATTTCGTTCTTTATTCTGTCTTAAATTATTTTTAATACTCGAATTAATATGATTTAAAATTCTGTTTTTTATTTAAATTTTTATAACTTGTTTCTGATTCTATTGTTATGAATAAATATTTTATGTTGCCTCTGCTGTAACCATAATAATAATAATAATGATCAGTGACAGATGGACAGAATGGTTATGGTGTCAATAATCCTATTTGACATTTATTTCCACAACATTGCATCATAACTTATATCCACTAGATTTAACTTACAAGTTCAGTGGTGGATGAAGCAATTTTAAACAGTTCCAACATAATAAAAACAATCCTCAATAAAATACAGGTATCCCTCGGGTATAATCGCGTTGTAGCATTTTCGCTACAACGCGATTTTAAAAAAGTAAATTATTTTTTTAAATTAAAAAAGATTCGTTTAAAAATTGTCTCATGTAGATGAACTGCTCCAGTCTTACTTATCAGAGCTCACTAATAAAGAGCTTCTGAAAATGGAAAACATCATGAATGATGATGTTTTTCATTTCCAGAAATCAGGAGCACTTTGTTGCTGAGCCTATCAACAAAACAAATGACTGAATTTTTTTAAACACATTGAGAATCCCATCAGAATAATATAAGAAAATGATCCTAATGAGATTAGATACGCCAAAGTTGCGAAAGAAATTCAGAATTCTTTGGCTTGCTACAAAGAGCTTCATAAATAGAGGAAGAATACTGACCATCAGCAAAGTCTCGATTGTTTCATTAAAAATGTTGAAAGATTATCAGCCTATCACCCAAGGGATTTCAATAGAAAAGAGAGTGATGACCCAGAATCACTAGACCCAGTCCATTCATCATCGGATTGAAAACTGGCAGAACTACGTAGTGTTTATGTGTTTATGACATTGTATTAATTAAATTCATTCATCCAACCATTCATTCATTAAAATTTGGGTATCTTGTTTATAAGTTTAAATAATTCATTCATTAAAATTTCTTTTGCTCACAAGTGTAAAGTTTTCATTTTTTTTTTTATCCTTCTGAAGAAACTCCTATCCCTATCTCACCCATGCTAAATTCAACTCACTTTACGCGATTATTTCATAGAACCAATTAATCGCGTAAAGCGAGGGACACCTGCATCAATGTACGAGATAACTGTTACGCCATATCTTGCATTATTTCGGTATGGTAACATGTTCCTGATGTCATTCTTTATTAAAAATCTCTGTATAATAACCACACTTTTCTAGTTTACTTGAGATAATAACATATTATATTTCACGTATCATCATTATGAAAAGATGTTAAACAAATTTGTACAATAATTAAGTAGGATTGAAAGAGAATAACTCATAATGATAACGATATTGGTGTCTCATCCCATTATAAAGATAACAAAGAAAGGAATGACTCCAGGCAAATATATCCATTATAGATTGAGAAAATTATATACATATTGACAGAATATTAATATAACCCGACAACACAATTAAAAATCTACAAAATAAGGTTAGGATCGCAGATAGATTGGATGAAATATAGCAGTTTCTACTCCTCCCATGCTGTGTAAAAGTTTACATTCTACGTTGTAAACTGTTTCCTTTTTTTTTCTTGAACCTGTTGCTGTGTCGAGAACTCCTAAACATGTACGATTATAATGGAACATGATGTCCTATCTAACTATATATTTTATTATTTTTTTATAATTTTTTCTTTTTAATTAGACCTATATAAATTTAAATTAATTAAAAAGCAATTGTCTTGTTAGATTGAAACTGTAAAAATCAATTATGTGACTCACCATTTATTCGATTTTTCGTTCTTTTTGTAAACTAAAAACGATAAAAATGAGATTATTACTAATGTTATAATAACGGTTTCATTTTTATGCTATTTTTTATGAATTTCATTGAAATTGGATAATATACGTGTGAGATATCGCCTCACGAAAAGTGAATATCTTTACACTGATTGCCTCAATAATTTTGATCCTACATCAAGAATTTCTGACAGACTTATTTCTATAATCGATTCCAATAATCTTTGTGAATTACATGCAAATCGAATTATATTTACGTGAGTTAACGTGTTGACAGACATCCGGATGGGCGAATTTAATCTGTAAATTAATTTATTCCATTCCGGAATGAAAATAACTTTTTAAAAAATATTCAGTAACATTTATCGCTTTAAAAATTTTTAAATTAAACGATAAAACTTAAGAAAAATTTTTAATTATAAATTTTTTATTAGTATCCATATTGCAAAACAAGAATCCATATCATCCGGAACTATGTTTTAAAAATTATAATAATTTTAGCAATGATTTAAAATATAACATTTAATACACGGATTAAAATTAATATTAAAATTTAATGCTTACACTTAAAAGTATAAATTCTAATTTTAAGCAGAGATCTGACAAATGATTATGAAGATTTAAAATTACTTAGGAAATCCCAGCAATCAATGAGATAACAGAGTTTTAGTAAGAATGATAATTCCCTTCTGGATTCATTCTTCTTTCCTCTCTTTCTCATAAATGAAAATTCTCTTCTATCCACAGTTGTAGAATTATAAATGGTCTATAAAATTTAACACTGGCATGAATGCAATTTCTAACAAGAACAAGGCTGTCTCTAATGAAAGAAACCATACATTTTACTTAATATAATTTAGTTTTTCTTTTTTTTTCAGTAAAGAAAAAAGTAATGTTCTTCACTTGGCACGAAATTATCAAATTAATAATTCTAAAAGATCTTAAATAAGATTACGAAATCATTTAGTAGTGCTGCTTTCTTTCAAGGGAGAGACTATTAAGTAAAGTCAGTTTTAGCTTGCAAATATTCTTTCCTTATAAAAAAATAATAATAATAAATATTTTGCATATAAAATAATTTATCTTACGTTAAATTTTTATCTTTAACTTGCTAAAGTGTAGAATAATTTATTAATTAGATGTTTTAGTAATGTTTTATTTTGAATATTTGATGAGAAACTCTAAAATTTAGAAATTATATCTCAGATTCTAAGCAAACTTTCTTAAATTATACGAATTAATGTAATATTTTTTTTTTGCTTTTTTTAATTTTAAGAACGGTATTCACTCTAACGCTCTTCTGGATATTAAAGACGACTTTTGGAAGAGGGATGTTAAGCAGTTGCACTTGTTGCATGCCTGAATTTTCTCTGAGATATATAAATAAAAACATTAATTTTTACATTAAATATGACATAAAATAAAAAATTTTAATTTATTTTATTGCTTTTACACTTTAAACTTGATGGTAAAAAGATTGCTTTTTTTAATTTTAAGAACGGTATTCACTGTAACGCTCTTCTGGATATTAAAGATGACTTTTGGAAGAGGGATGTTAAGCAGTTGCACTTGTTGCATTTTCTCTGAGATATATAAATAAAAACATTAATTTTTACATTAAATAAGACATAAAATAAAAAATTTTAATTTATTTTATTGCTATTTACGCTTTAAACTTGATGGTAAAAAGAATAAAACAGGATGAAAAAAAATGGATCTTGATACCAGAAAATTTACAAAAATTGATACTGCTTCTTTAACATTTATCAAAAATCATCATCCCTAGATTCCTTTATAAATCTAGAAATCTATCTGTTGGCTAGTGATACTATAAATTGAACTATAAATCTTTAAATCTATAAATCGAACTTAACATGTCATCTCGCTTCTCCCAGACAATATCAACGTGTAATCTCTAATATGTCACTACAATCCGCCCAATCCTCAATCATGTTTTCACCTTCGATAGCTCAACTATTACAAATTGAGGTAAAATATGAAGGTATAAAAAGACCGTTATTGTGATATGTAGGTTATATTTGATTAATTCAATTTATAATATTTTAAAAGAAGAAAAGGGAAAAACATGTTACAAAACTTTTCGTTCATTGTCATAAATATAAAATGTGATAGAACTCAATACTCTTAAATTTTTAAAAAAATTTTATTGGAGTAGTAGTATTTTTTCGAATTTTATATAAATAAAAAATGCACAATAGCCTTCCTTTTCTGCATGAAGTAAAGAAAATTATCTGGATGCACAGATTGAAGAGGGCTGCTGAGGTCTTCTTTTCTCTAAAGGCATAATTTGCCTTTCCAGAGACTAGTAAGACAATCTTTCTGCTGCGAGAAAGATTTCTTAACTTATTTTGACTAAAAAGTGTCTTTGATTCGCTTATAAATTTATGAAAATAAATAGCATCATTTTTTTTCTATTTTTTCCATTGTTTCGCGATCTTAATCCCTAATATTATCATATGTTTTATTTATTTAAAAATTATTATTATATAAAACTGTTTAATTCAAATAATTCCGAAGGATAAAATTTTGGCTTGGGATTTTATAAAGTATTTTTTTACACACATCATCACGAAATCTGATTTTTCTCTCTCATAAAGTTATCATCATAATAATGATAATAACTTTTAAATTGTTTGAAAAACTTTTTGAGACGTTATAAATTCAAGAAAAAATCGCGAAAAGTGTAGTAAATATAAGAATTAAAAAAAAAACAAAGCTTTTAAAAGCTTTACAAAACAGTTCATTCTGAAATTTTGTAAAGTTTAGTTGATACTTTGCACTTTCGAAGTGATTTATTATACCCTGTTAACACAGATTTAAACAGTTAGGCTGAAACTTGCGAATAAGTGGCATAAACTACGAATTAGATAAAAGTTAAGAGCGCAAAACACGCACGAAAACCAAAAAAAAAAGTAAAAACAATATGGCATCTGGAGAATAAAACGAATTAAGTATAATTCCTTATAAAATTTAGATAAAACTTTCAGTTTTACTCTTGATACTTTTATGCCTGCTGCAATAATGGATGGCAAAACTGCATAACTGAAAGTTATACCAAAGCCACTATCCATCATACAAGCCTATCTGAGTTAATTTATTTTCTCATCCATTACGGACTCAAACAGTGGAAATGTTCCGCCAGAGGTCTCGCCAGATCTTCGTTATCTACAGGAAGTTGTGCTACACCGCCTCATTTCCGCTCCGCCATCTTGTCAATGAGAAACTCGCAGGTTCGTAAATTACGTCGGGAGATAAGTATCTGATACGTATAGTCGTTTAGTCAGGAAAGTACCTTACCCACTAGTTTTAATAACATTCGTAAATAATAATAAGCTTATCTATTTAATTAAAATATGTTTAAACTGTTTAATAAAATAATAAAGCTTTCTGATGCGCACCGTTTTGTTGATACTGGATAAAATTTAGACGATGATAAAACCATGATTACTATTATACTGTAGCAGAGTTGATCGTTTTGTTTGGATAATTATTTTTCTCGCTAATGATCACGATTTAACGTTGTAGAAATTTTTAACAGTATGAATGGATTTCCATTAAATTTTTGAACATTTTATAATTCACTTTATTCCATTAAAAAATATATGAAACGAGTGTAGTTCACGTACACCATAAATGTAGAGAGCATTCGTTACCTACACTTCATAACTTTTTTTAAAAAAAATCACTTTAAATCGAACCAAAAATTCAAATTTTCATGAAATTTTCACTGTTGGGGAGTACTTCTTAGTTGTTAAAATATTGTTAAGCGTATCGGATTCTAAATGCTGATTTATTCTTGTTAAACTCGCTAAAGTTTCTGAAGCAATAATTCATTTGTATGAAACTTGTTAAATGTTTAGATTAAAATTGTTAGTTGGACTAAACTTTCTCAACTATTAATTAACTTTTAACTTTTAACAGTTTGTATTGGAGATGGAGATAAAATTATTACTTAACCGAGTGTATTTTATTAAAAAGAATGCGAGAGTTTGCATAAATAAACTGGCATTTTTAATATTTTCGTGCCATATATAAATCATTCTTTAAGTATTTTGAACGAAAATCAGTTAATATCGAATAAAGTAGAATATTTGTTTAATAGTTACTGTATTTAGTAATAGTTTATATGCCAGTCGTTTATATAAAAGATATTGCGCGTTACGCAAAACAAAATATGTGACAGTTCACATTTATAAAGGGAAATTAAACATTTTGGCTTTATACAGAGGAAAATATAACATTGCCCATTAAGGCATGACATTGCCCATTAACATATAAAGGGAAAAATATGATATTGAATATTACACAAAAGAAAAATATATCATTGTGGGTTATACAAAGGAAAAAATATGATATTGCGCGTTATACAAAGAAAAAATATTATATTGTGAGTTATATAAAAGGAAAACTATATCATTGTGCGTTATACAAAAGAAAAAAATATTATACTGCGCGTTATACAAAGAAAAAAATATATACTGCGCGTTATACAAAGGAAAAAATATACTGCGCATTATATAAAAGGAAAAACATATTGTGCATTATACAAAGGAAAAAATATTAAATTGCGCATTATACAATGGAAAAATATAACATTTATATGAAGGAAATATATAACATTGAATGTTATACAAAAGAAAAATATAATATTGCTCGTTATATAAAGGAAAAAATATGATATTGCGCGTTATAAGAAGGAAAAAATAATATTGCCCATTATACAAAGGAAAATATACCATTTAACGTTATATAAAGGTAAAAATAACATTGCGCATTATACAAAAGAAAAATATTACATTTCGCGTTAGGCTATATAAGATAAAATATAACATTGTGCATTATGAAAAGGGAAAAATATTATATTTGGCGTTACACGAAGAAAACTATGTGTTATATAAAGAAAAAATATGAAATAACGCCCAATCTATATGTTATTTTTAACATTGAATAAAGAAAGAATTGTTTTACGCTCCGCATAAGTTTCGAAATGCGCCTTATCGTCATAAAAAAATACGATAAATATTTAGAGACCACTTGAAATATTTTTTAATATAAATCATCTAAAGATTCGATGATAAATTAAATTAAAAAAAAAAATGAAAATATTTATTAAAATATCAGTAATTTAACCTGCCAGTCTAAATATTTTCTTCGCTATTGTATTCGCATTTAAAATAAAATTAATTCACAGCCAAGTAAAAAGAAAAATTCGTATCTTAATCTATCAAAAAAATGAACAAAGCCGAACAATTTTCTAATAGTAAACGACATAATTTAACATTCGGCCATACAATGCATTTACGATATTAAAGGACTTTATAAAATTTAAACATTAAAAGCAAGCCCATTGATTTAATGTTTCTAAACGTAGCTTTATAAAAAAAAAAGAAAGTCATTTAGCTGACTGCAATAACTCTGTCAGATATGAGTACTTACAAGATGGGACATTATTCACTGGAGGCAGAATAGACTGAATCAAGCTTGAACTGATGCTTTAGAGCTTAACCCTCTTGCTAGTTAATTAACATGCATACACATGCAGCAATAACTTTCTTTGCTCTGTCGCACTAGTAAAGGTAAAACCATAAAAGCGAAGCATCGGATTTAATGGTATGAAAATATTGTTCTAGTTATCTGAGATAAACCCGGAGTAGTCGTTAGTGATGCAAATAGTCTTTCGCTAATTAAGAATATCTTATTTGATTTTTCTCCAAACTAAAAAGTAAAAACTTTTATTCTGTTATTCATAATCTCTGCGGATTCTTTCAAAATCCTGTTTAATGTTCATTTGTTTTCATTTTATAAAGCTAGTTTTAAGTAATATTTTTAACTACAAGACTGAGATAAAAGTAGTTTCTTAGGAAGTAATTTAGTTAAGAATTATTTTATAATCTGAGGATTAGGTATAAAAATTTTTTTTTTTAATTTTCTGATATTTAAATATTTAAAAATATATATATTTTATTACGAAAACAACCTAAATATTTTGTATTTTTGTTGTTTTTTTTTTTTTCTCTCTGAGATTTAAAAGATTTATCTCTCGTTTTTCAACTTTCGTTATAAATACTGGATTTCCTGCTTTCTGCTGTTGTTTAAGCAACTGTTTTATATAAATACTGGATTTCCTGCTTTCTGCTGTTGTTTAAGCAACTGTTTTGACTGCAAAAATTATAAATAATTGCAGATAAAAATATTGTTAGACGTTATTTATTTTATCAAATAAAAATTATTGCATTGAATAAGTCAGTTTATGTCATTACATTCGTTATATTCTTCAAAACAACTTTAGAAATTGCAAAATTGCTGTTGTTCATCGATACAGCAGCATCCTTCAAAGTATGGAAGTACAAAAAAATTATTGTAAGTATTGTATGAACTATAATGTAAATTATATACATAAAATAAAACTTAAAATACAAAATTTTTCCGAGAAAAATTTAATGAACTCACCAAACAGAAACAAATTGATTTTTAATGATCTTATTAATGTTGTAGCAATGTCAAAATTGTATTATTGTATATATTATTTTCTTGATTTTAGTTTAAAAAAATTTGAATTTTTACAGCACAGTTTTTATAATTTCCCTCCAGAAAAGTTGTAAAAAAAATTTTGAAATTTCAAACTTTTCTTGTTATTTTTCATTGTTAAAAAACATCATTCACTTGAAAATAAATATATTTTCAATAATTATTTTTTTTCAGCTATTAGAATATATATAAGACTTAGAAGTTATAAATATTCTTTGGAGTTTGATAACTGTTGTTCATCTATTAGAATATATATAAGACTTAGAAGTTATAAATATTCTTTGGAGTTTGATAACTGTTGTTAAGCTTCTTTACATTTTATTATCCTTAAGTTTTTACGCATTCTGCACATGCAAATTTTAGTAGGTACTTGTAATGTTGCGTTTAACAATTTTAACTTTGTTAGTATGCAATTTTAAACTTTTGTTTAGTATCTTAGTTAAAGAAAGTTTAAGAAATCAAATTTTTAATAGCCATATATACATATATATATGTACATAAACACACACACACATATTTTATATATTCAAAGTAAAGAAAGTCAAGTTTACTATACGTGAATGAAAATCTGGGAATTTAACTCGGCTCTGCTGAAAAATATTTAATTAAAACAATTGCTGAGATATTTATAGTTTATGAGATTTAAAATTTGTCATGGTTTTTCTATACCCATCAGAAATTTAATGTTTTTTGTTTGAGAATATGTGAAAGTAAACGGATATCGCCAAACCGAAATGTTTCCATTTAATTATTGCGTTTAATATTGGAAGTGATCTTGAAGGGGAACATAATTTAACTGATGTAGAGTAAATCTATTTGTTGTAAACAATTGGACAGATCGAAGCTTATCTCTGGAGACAAATTCTTCAGCCATTTAATGTACTTCAAGCCCCTCTCGGGAATGCTACGAGCAATGTCGTTTACTTAAGCGAGAAGGTCGTAACTACCTGTTTAATGTGGTTTTCTCTAGTGGGATATTTGTGACCCGCAACAATGTCGTGGTTGGTGTTTTACACAACTTTAATCACTTTCTCTTTCTGAATTTTACTGGTATAGCTATAAAATCTCTTCCTCTGTTTTATGTTAAATGTTCTCTTACTCTAGCGATTAAAACATGTCGATGTCTCATCTATTCTTTGATACAGCTTTAAATTATTAGTTTAAAATGAAAAGAGACAATGAAAAATGATAGAAATTAGTAGACATATAAATGTTCGAAAGCAATCGTTAAGATTTTTATGAGTAATGTGGAAAATAATATCAATACTCTTATGTATGTCATATGGAAAAATGCAGTAAAATATCACCTAGTAACCTAGATATCTTGATACTTTGATAGCATTTAACTATGCTACACTATACATAATTTATATAAATATATAGGATAAAGTCGGGAGAGACGTCGCAGCTAAGTATATTCACATTCTGGAGTCAAGATGACATTGAAAAATTGTTTATTTTATTACTATTTTCATTTTTGTTAACTAATTTTTGACATTACTTTTTGCATATGGTTCCATGTAAACTACTTTGAATAATAAATGTCTTTGATTATGATTATTAATTATTTTATCAGTAAACAAAGAAACCCATCTTTTTCAGTTTTACCATATGCTTCAGTAATTTCTTTTTTAAAATAAAATATTTTCTGTTTTTGCTTAAAATTAATTTATAATAATTAAAATTACAGAAATGTATGCAGAAATATCCATTTTTCTATAAATATTTTTTATTTTAAGTCAGAAATATATATATTTTTTAATCAAATATGAACCGAAACGGTTTCATTCACAAATCCGGATTAGCAGCATTTTAATGCACAACTAATGCAAGATATTGGTTGTAGGACGAATATTAAATCGAATAACTGCCAATATCGTTAAGAATATCGTTAAAATGTTATAGAATAATAATTTATAAGTATATATATATATGAGGTCACAGTTATTTTATTTTAGCACTTTCGTGAAATGCTGTATATTTATTTATTCGATGTAGCACTTCAGTTATTCAGTCGTGACCTGAAGCATGTTTGATAACCTTTTTTTGATCGTCTTCAAAATCTTTTTGGTACCTATTTGATTTTTGGTTGACTGAATTGAACGGGAATGAGACAGCAGCAATTGCTTCCAACAGTTATATACGTCAGACGTAGTAAAACTGACTTTATTTTGATACTTAGATTGAAATCTTTTCTAAAAGAAAAGAGATTTAAAGATCAAGAAAAATCGAAATTCTTATAAAAATGATAGAAATCTTTCTAAACTGTTTATGCTTTCTATGAGAGAAAACGTGATTTAAAATTATTATAAATTTAAGTTACCATTTTTAATCCGTTATATATGATATTCATTTCACCTTTCTATTTAAATTTATTCGTTTATTAGTCATTAACATATTTGAGAAACTAAATACGGAAAGCATTAAAAATTTCGCCAAAACATTGCTTGTTATCCAAGTTATATTCCGTTAAACTTTAAGTATGCAAAACATTGATTCGTTACAAAATGGCGGCCGATATCTCTGAAACTGTTTATCATTCGTGAATAATATTATAATCTCTTTAAACAAGTACACATATATTTTATAATAATTATCTTATTTAATTACTCTTTCCATTTTTTTTTTTGTATACCAAGCTTTCCTCGTAATATCTCAAGAACTAAGCATCTTAGCGCATTTAAAATTTTCAAAAATCGTTGCCTTATATTTTATCTATATGACTAATATTTTATTAATTTTCCATCTAGTTCTGTTGCGATACAATGGCAATATTATTAAAATAATATTTTAATAATGCCGCCATTATTAATTCCGTTTCAAAATGGCGGCGTATCGAATTCCGCCATTTTGCAATGGAACTAAAAACGGCCGCAATTTTTTGTAACGGAACTAAAAGTGGCTGAATTATTATTTAAAATAATAATTCCGCCATTATATAAGGATTATAATAATGGAAACATTATTAAAAAAATATTTTTTCTTCATAAAAATAATTACAGTGTAACGTTTCTTACCATAAGTAATTAAGTTTGCCTGTAGTTTTATATCAATGCTACACTTCATTAAATAAATAAACATCAATAAATAATTAAATATAATACTACATTATTAATAAATATACCTTATTGATCATTAAGAGTGTCTAGTAAACAAATGAAAAGAATATTCGCGTCAAACGATTAATTTTATCTTGTTAATAATATATTAACAAAAGAACTAAGATAACCATTTTATGCACAACAAATTCATCTTAATTCATTCTTATCTGCTGTTTCTCGTTTGGAAAGTATTATTATTCCCTAGCTTACATCATTTAATGTAAACAGAGTTGTAAAACTATTACCGCTCGCTTGGCCAGAATATTTTAAAATGAAAACAAATCTTGTAAATTTAATAAACCGAATTCTTACCAGAATATATTTTTTTAATATATAAAAAAATAAAATAAAATAAAATGTGTTATTCTGTAGTGCTTGAGTGATTTTTGATCGATAAATTACGTGATCGAGTCCTTCCAAGTGTCCACTCTGTCCAGTCTAACAAAATGATTCGAATGGATGGCAGTCTTCCAATAAATCAATAAAAGGAAACGGAATATTGTTGAGCGTAGTTTTCACATTTTTCCACAAATGTTTTGATAGGATGTATCAAAACTGTTATTGTTAGTTTTTGTTTTTCCCCCCTTCTTCCTTCCCGTAAACCTGAAGAGTAACAGTTATTAAACTGATATTGGTAGTTTGCTTGAACTGTTTTGTTAACCTTTTAAGTGCGTTATTAATACAGGAAATACAGTATAAAACTGTTAAAAATAAATCTAGAAAAGAAAAATTAATTAATTCTATAAATTTATAACCATTTATACTAAAAAATGGCGTCAACAATTGCGAGTTTACGTCTAAAAGGGAGGTTAATTTTTTAAAATTTAGTTTTGGAAAGAATGAATGTTTTTATTTTCTTTGACATACAAGTATTCTAAATTAAAACAGTTTTTCTTTTTTTTTCCTTTTTCAAAATATGATTTTCTACTCTTGTATCTCATAACTGGCGTCGAAGGTATTGTTATCAGCTATTGTTCATCGATACAAGTGCGCTCATGAGAAACTTTCCTCGACCGAAATCGATCCAAAAGTCAACTTCGAGGGGCCATAATTCGGCAGGGGAGTACCAAAAGCCAAATTCTCGCCTTAGGACTTGATGAGTTGGGAGTTTGGAGAAAGAAAAGCCTATTGAACGGGTTCAGTATTGTAGTTGTGTTTGCTTCAACACAATTTCCTCTTTGTTACACAGCCGTCAAGTCCATAGATTTTTTTTTCTTTCAATCGAATTTACGACATAGCTTCGTACAGGCTTTATACTGGCAACCACAAACTCTCAAGCAAATCAATCCCTCTTTTAACTCCGAAAACTTTCCATTATCTACATTTGACTTTTCGATGCAAAACTTCGATAGAAAAGTTTTAGTTAGTATTAGAGATTTGCAGTTTTGTAAACAAAATAATTTATTGATTATCATTACAGGAAAGGAAAAAAGATATATATATATATATATAATAATAATACATGTTGCTCTGATTCATTCCTTTCAACAGTTGAGAAACTTTGGAGAAGTCAATTAATGAACTGATTAAGTAATATTTTCAACTGGAGGAAAAATCTTCTTCTCTTTTTTAATCTATCTTATATTTCGCGATCCAATTACTAAAACATAGAAGTAATCTGGCTCTTAGAAGAGTTCCAATTTATTTATCGAGGTATTAGATTTTATTTTACACGGCTATTCTCATACTTTAATGAATTCTCTTCAAATAAATGAAAATTGAAGTAATTAAACAGCTCGGTATGCACGTACGCTTTATGTGTGTATATGTGTGTGTGCACATAATCAATCTAAACATTTTTTTAATTTTTTAATTTTATCAGAAATACCACACGACAACTCAATATTTTTCATTCTTCGACCAGAATGTATTTTACAGAAAACGTCGAAACTTGAGATAATAAAATCTAAAAATAGAAGATTATTTTTTATTTATTTTTTCCTCTCACGAAAAATTCTATTATTTCCTATCAAATTATTCTTTCTAATATTATTAAAAACAATAAAATTTTACTACTATAAATTTAATTATAAATATATATAGATAGATAGATAGTTTTCAAATCGTGTACAGTTCGTTCCAAAAAGTTTGTCACCTACTTCGCAGGGGCTGAGCTTACCGGAAGTCATTCGCAATGGGCTCCCGATTGGTACTCCTTTAGTTTGCTTATAGAATTTGTTCTTAAATCTAAAAAATGAGTAATGGCATAACAAATCTGATAGTTCTCTACATAAGTTAGGGTTGTTGTTTCTCCTGGAAAGTTATCTAGATTAATTGTAAATACAAATGAATTTTAAATATTTAAATATTAGAATTCCTGTTTTTTGTTCTTTAATTGTACTGTTTTGTTTCTGTTTTTAAATAATTTATTCTGCAATTCAAACAATCTTGTAAGAACTTAATGTTTTCGGCTTACTTAAGATAGCTTAAGCCAAAAAAGTTTTTTGTAATAAAAAGTTATAGAATTATTTTGGTCTGCTTTTCAGTGCTGAATAAATAATAAATTATTAGTACAATATAATACATTACATTTATTTAAAAATAATTCAAAATTTTGGGAAGTTGGCATTTATTTAGCCATGAAATTCATATTTAAATTTCTCAAATTTCACAGCACAAAACAGTGGTATGAAAAATTTTTGAAATACCAGGGTGGGGATGGAGAAATGGAGCTGGTGTTAAATACCAAGCAAGGGGAGAAAACGAAACAGAAAGTTGGATCATCTCAGGTGGTCATGGATTGGAGCCTCCCTAGTACAAAATAATTATATGAAGTGTGGCTATTAAATGACAGGATTACTTACATAGATAATTAGCCAAGAACCAGAACAGAATGAAAGGGGGAAGATCATTGAATATAAACTTTCTTGAAATGGTTGAATCTGTTTTTGGCAGGCTAAGCCAGTTTGCACATTTAATGGAAGCACATGTATTGTGTTGCTGAAATCATGCTGAGTTTGAAAATTAAGCAGCAAGTTAATTTGGAATTTTTTGAATTTCTTAAATTGAAAAAAATTGCAGTGGAGTGTCAATGGTTTGTTGAAAGAGGTCTATAAGGATGATTGTATGACATGTACAGTTCGTTCCAAAAACAGAAGCTTCCTTTAAGCTCCTCCTTGGAAGCTTACCAGAAGCTTCCAAAAGACTTTATAACCAATGAACTTCTTGTAAGCTCATCCCAGTATTTCTAGTATTCATTCTTCATTTTCATAAATACATTATTAAAAATATAACGGAATATAAAAATATATAATAAAATTTTTAATTTTTAAACTACATGACAAAAACAAATTACTTACAAAATGCTTAAATCTAAATGTTATTTCACAGATAGTGATGTTTTTTCATGTATTATACAAAGAAATTCATGTATTCTGTAAAGGAATCCAAATTTCCTGTTTTAAAACATTATTGACTTCTAGTAAGCTCAACCCCTGCAAACTGAGCTTACCAGAAGTTCATCAGTTATAAAGTCTGTCAGTTCGAATGTGCATAGTGGAAGCTAAAAATGGATGTGTCCATTCTGACTAAGAATATGGGTGAGGTATACGAATGAGATGGGTCAATTACAGTGCTCTGAACTGAAAAAACTAATCGCTGCTCACTATTTCAAACTAGGAAGACTTTTTATTACGAATTGAGTAAATAGATAACACACTCTAATATCATTTTTTAAATTTTGAATATTGGTAATTATGAGTATGATATTTACAGATTTATTTTTTCAAATTCTAAAATGCTAATATAAATATATCATATTTGTTTGCTGTCATATATTATATATCCGTATTTGTTTGCCACTATATATTATATATAAACTGTATATGGAGTTTTTTTATATATTCTGTATTTGTTTGTTGCCATATATATAAACTATGTATAGAGTTTTATTATGTATTCCTGTTGAGGATAAGAATGAAATTTTAGTTGCATAAATGTGATGTTTTTTAACTTTAAATTGAAAAATGATTTCATATCGAAAATGGCAGTGATGTTTTATGAATTTCTAAGTAAATTTAATTAAATACAATTAGTTTTAAAACTCGCTTGTTTTACTGAACTAAATTAAAGTTTCTCAGAAGTAATTATACAATTACAACAATATGTTTAATTATGTGAAGAAACTGCATTGTTTTAAAAAGATAAAAAGAAAAAAGAAGCAAATGTTAGAAGTGCATTTTAACAGTTGTATTCATGCAACAATAATTTAACGATACTTCTCCAAAATATGATAAAAATAAAGTTAATTCCGTATTATCGCCAGAAGAAAGATTTCTTTCCACTTAAGCCCCTTTATTTTGTTTCGCATTTATGGTATTTGTTTAAATGCTTCTCACAAAGATAAATTAATGCAACCGAAAAAGCATTAAAAAGTAATCTTTAGGAAGAAATCTCTTATTTATCTGGAGAATTCGCAAGAGAAGAGAGTATTGCACTCCCATTATTGTTGCTACAATCGCAATTTTATTAAATGCAGCATGAATAAAAAAAAATGATATAACAATATTAATGTTTTTCTAATGCAAAAGAGGTAAAATGCAAAAAAAAAAAAAATCTTCAGAAAATTGCATTAGGAATACGATTCTATTCACGTTAACTTATTTTACTTATTTTTAATTTTTACATATTTTTGATAATTAGAACGTCCAGCAATCACCGACACAGAAAAATTCAACTTAGATGGTAAATGACTACAACTCTAATGTCGTCCATTTTGTTAATGGACAACAAGCACATTCTCACAGGATTCTCTCTATTGATTAAGCAGAAACTCTAGATGTTCGCCATTACCACTAAAATACGTAGCTATCTGTTTAATGTGAACTCTATTCTTATCATTCACAATCGATCTTAAACGTAAAATGCGCTTATAGGTAACAGAGACATCAAGTGCAGCACCGGCAATAATTAATAGGTGTTAGACATCGCGATTTTCTCTTAATAAAGTGGATGTTAATATATATTTGCACACGTGTTCCTATTTTATAGCTTAGATGGCCGACCGTTTTCTGGTATTAAATGAATTACTAACCTATTACAATTTTTCTGTAGTATTAAATGATGCACATCGTACTAGTTATACTATAATCTGCTTCAATTAAACTAATTCCTACACAGGATATTTTTTTTGTAATTTCATGTATCTCTAAAGATAAGAGTGTTGCACTTCTCATTTAATTTCCCATTAGGGAATAACAGCCAATTTTTCTTTTCCTAATTTTTTTCCTCCCCCCTTTCTTCTTCTTCTTCTTCTCAAGTAAATTGCTTCATATATTGATTTTTATTTTTAGCATGAGTTCGGCTTGACAACTTTGTTTGTTCTAACAGATAAATTTGTTTCTTTATAATTATATTTAAATACGTTACTAGCAGTTTTTATTTTTATTTTTTATTTTTTGGTATAAAGGAAATTTTTTCCCTTTTTTATTGTTCTGTTTATCTTTTTATAGTTTAAACTTTTTGATGTTAAATAAATGCTTGACATTAATTAAATTTTACTTACAGTTTTTATATTTTATTTTTTATTTTTTGGTATAAAGGAAATTTTTTCCCTTTTTTTATTGTTCTGTTTATCTTTTTATAGTTTAAACGTTTTGATGTTAAATAAATGCTTGACATTAATTAAATTTTACTTAATATATGAAGAGTGTACCTTCAAAAGTTTGAATGTTTACCATTTTTAAGTGATTAATGCTAGAGAATTAAATAATACAGCTTTGACATTATCTTTAATGGCAGAACGTCATCACCGAATTTCACGAAAACCACTTAAATTAGTTTAAAAGTTACGTGTGATCACAGGTGATTTTATGGATCTGTTTTCGGAAAATATGCAACTAAAAATAATTAAATAATTAATCTTTCTAAACATTTTTCACTATCAAAAACAAAGATATTTACTTTAATTCTTCTCCATTTAACCCATTAACTTTATATTGTCTGTAAACTGATATATTGTGAATTTTTATCGGTAAAAATATAGATTTAATATGTTTAATGTTATGTGTACAGTAAATGTTGAAAATGATAACTTATATTTTCTTTTATAGGTCCATAATGTAGTTTTAGCCATCCGAAGTTTCAATGGTGATGATTTAAGAGACAAGTTATTTCGTGAGCTATTTTTTATTTCCAAATGGATATGTTGCTTTATATTATGTTACACACACATATATATTATTTCTTTAAGACCCAATAATAATTTAAGTAGATATTCTATCTGAATATTATCTATGTCTCGACACATTTTTGGCTTTATACAGTCGCATTTTGATAGTGTAAATATCTTAAATTTCAGTAGAAAGGTAAACAAATCATTAGCAACTCTACTAACATACCCGCGATAATAACTTATTTACGTATTCGTATAGGTAAAAATATATATATTTTTTTTATTTAATTTATGGCATTAAATAGAGTTTATAAATATTCTAATTTACATATAGCTAGTGTAAATATCTTAAATTTTAGTAGAAAGGTAAACAAATCATTAGCAACTCTACTAACATATCCGCGATAATAACTTATTTACGTGTTCGTATAGGTAAAAATATATATTTTTTTTTTATTTAATTTATGGCATTAAATAGAGTTTATAAATATTCTAATTTACATATAGAAACAGTTTTCGTAACAAATAAATTTATTACGCGACGTAACATCACTCGCGTAAACAGGATTCTATACAAAAAATCGAGATAGCAAGAAAACAAATGTATAATAACGCGAATAAATATTTTTTTTAATGTATTTTTTAACTTTCGCGTATAAATTTTATATAAAAATTAAAAATTTATTTTCTACTTTTTACCAAACAATAAATTTTTAAACCGAATTCCACGGCATTGCTCTCTTAAAAGCAATTTAAATTAAGTTTTGTGATATTAAATGAAATCTTACTTAAAATTTAAACTGTTTTTCTTCTTTTATTTGCTGTTGTTGTTGTTTTTGTTTTACGTATATTTTTAAAACTGGTAATTCGAAATTTAATTAATTTTTAAGTTTTTAGATAATTAAACTAATTAAAAATACTTTTTTTTGTAGTGTTTGTTTTAATGTTTTTTTTTTTATTTTTGGAAATTTAATCTCCGATATAAAAATTATGTATACAGTCTCAATAAATAAATAAATATATATATTTATACAATTTATAAAAATCTTGTTTCTTAGAAAATTGATTAGTTTCTCTAACAAAGTGGAAACAAGAGGAAAAAAAAAAAAAGAAAAGGTAAAATAATAAGTATGTTGAACCTAAGTCTTCTCTATTGCTTCTTTTTTATTTGTTCATTTTCCTTGTTAAATCCTAGCAACATAGCTGATTTTATCAATACCTCTGGTCTTTTACCCAATAACCTTGTTTCCTATACCATACTCACGTTCATGCTTCGTTCCTTCAGTCAATTTTTTCGCTTTTTTTCTCTCTTTTTTTATACGATATTTCCTTACGTTCAGTGTTTCATTTTCTACTATAAACAATAAAAAAAATACTTCACAATTTCAGTTCGATAAAACTTTTTTTTTTTTTGCAGTAAATAAAAAAATACTTCACAATTTCAGTTCGATAAAACTTTTTTTTTTTGCAGTATAAACATATATATAAAAAAAAAGAAAAAGATATCCAATTGTTTTATACTTTATGCCACGCTGAAGGTACCAACTGTATATACTTCTCGTAACCGCTAAACGATTTCTGTTTTTTGGCAAAAAGAACGTTAAAAAAAAAAAACTTAAAAATAATAAAATTGAATATTTATTTATCTCCACAGAAGATTACTTCCGGAAAGAAAATTTAAAAAAAAAAAAAAAAAAAAAAAAAAACAAAAAAAAAAAAAAAAAAAAAAAAAAAAAAAAAAAAAAAAAAAAACATTTTTATCGCTACTGAACGACACTGCGAGACATTTGTAAGTCTGTAGCGAGAAAGAGAGACACGCTTAAAACGTGTACTTTATCATGCTAAGTTAAATTCGCATTATCGTACGAGAGTTAAAGAATTATCATACTGAGAATAATCTATCAAGAAATCCGTCAACTGAAGGTAACATAGAAAAAAAAAAAAAAAAAAGAAATAGAAAGAAAAACGTTAAAATAGTAATCAATACTACTTCATCGTTAGTAGAAACATATGCGAAGTCTTGCGATAAATCGTCACTTTTTTCTATTAAAGATAAGAAGAAGTTTCGTTCGGTTTAATAGTTTGTGTCAGGAATAGAATTTATAACGGAATCAAGCCATAAGGATGACATCCATTGTTACTCATGAAGACTGTAACCGAACTGTAATCCAGTCTATGATTAAAATAATGGTCATAAATTTAACTTCACAATATACAACCTTATCTAATTGATTTTGAACTTTAACCATAGTATATAACGTAACTTAAATCATAAATATTTTTCCAGTACGAATAAATTTCTCTAGAATGATATCATAATTTTATAAAAGTTCGAATTTTTCACTTAAATTTTTAATGTGTTAACATACACATATATATGTGTGCCTGTAGTTATTATTACTCGAGAAAAATTATAAAAATAAAAAAAATTATAATGCAAGTTAAAGACACAAACTCATGAGATGAAAAGAACGAAACTTTAACTTGATATTGTTTTTCCTGCTTCTAAACGGAACAATTAAAGTTAGTAAATTGAAATAAAGTACATAAAAAAATTGAAAAATAACATTTTGTGATTTATTTCATCCATTTTTTCTGCTTTAAATGAGATATTTTTTTCCCCCTTGCATCGATATGCGCACCAAATATCATCTATTAGATCATCAGAATCTTTAATTAGGAAGTAATAATCAATTAAATAATTTTATTTAAATTAATATTTAAGTGAATAATAAAATAATAACTAAAAAAAAATTATATTTTTAGAGAGACATCATCATAAAAATAATATATTCTTCAGGAAGCATCTGTGATTATAGTGTGTTTATAGAAAGCATCTGTCTCTAAAGCATCTTTTTAATATTTTTGTATACTTTCTCTAACAATTATACAGAAAAAAATTAATAACTTATATTTCTTAAGTTAAAATATCCTTCAGCTCTATGAAGATGTACTTGATATTTGTATAGACATATTTCTGAAATTTATAAAAATGTGTAAACTAAAATATGACTATAAAGCAGAAATTATTAATCTTTTATTATCGACAGTAAAAATAAATATTTTTTCATTTTTCTGCAAGAAAGATCGAAATCGCGAATAATGAAAACGGAAAGCTCTAGAGAAATATGATGTTTTATAAAGAAGATTTTTGAATATTTTACCCCACAAATTAACAAATAAATGATGTAATTTGGAGAACAGATTACTAGCAAGTAGTTGTTACTAAATATCTACGTTATTAATTAATTGTCGCTAGAATAAAGGCATCCGAAATTATAGTCACTGGTCAATAAGTCTGCTTCACTTAGTATCTTACGAAATATTTTTGATATCATCTTCCAATTCAATATATATCAGTCTGGATATACTGTTCTCAACCTATATCCATATTTTTAGTCTTGGATCCCAATACATAAAAAGTTATAAAAGTTTATAGTTTACATTATCGCCCTTAAACCCCAAATTCTAAATGACGTTTTAAAGAAAATTAAGTATCCGTAAACATAATTGGAACTTATTAGAATTAAGTTTAATATACAATAAATAATATTAAAGTCGTTAATTTTTATCAAAACGGAAATTAAACTTTGAATAAAAAAAAAGTTAACAACTTTTAAACTCGGTTCTTTATCTCGCCATTAAAACAGTTAAGCAGTCGGGTTATAAAAAAATCTGTAACCAAATTTTATCCAAATTTTTATAGAAACAATTAACTTTTAGTTTACTGAAGAAAATAATGAAATCAAAATTTTATAATATCGACATTAAAAGCGATTTTGAACCGATAAATCGATTAAAAAAGCGATTCAAATCGCAACATGTGCAATGTAATTATTAACAGTGTAGCGCAATTTCTACTCTTCAGAATGCGAAGTAATTTTGCGAATATTTTTCTTCGCTTTCTAAAAATGTTTATCGTGCAAAGTAAATTTTTCTGTTGTCTAGAATTTAAACATAAATCAATCTACTTACATGTTATTTCAATGTTTTCCTTTCAAATAATTTTTCAAGACTCCAATCCGGATGTAAACATGCGGAAGAGAAAAAAAAAATTAAATATATTCAACTTTTCGAATGGCGTACACATATTTAATTAAATTATTCTAATTATTGTAATTATTTCTATCTCGAAATAATTATATATTAAATGTATTCAACTTTTCGAATGGCGCGCACATATTTAATTAAATTATTCTAATTATTGTAATTATTTCTATCTCGAAATAATTATATTTTTCTGTAGCTAATTATTTCGAGATAAAGTAAACATATTAATCTTTTAAATATTAAAATCTCCGATACAGTTTTGCAGTTTCTGTTATCGGAGAAAAACTGTAGTGATATCTACTTCCAGTTCGTTGATATCGTGTCAGAAATTCGTTGCACCGCTCCGAAAAATAATTTTGCTCATTTATTAAAAACAAAAAATAAAATAAGAAAACAAAAAAAATTTTTTTTTTATATTTTCAGTTTTAATAATAGGCCTATTTTTAGCAAAAATGACAAAACATTCTTGGTCACGTACGGAATGCAAAATTTGCTTACGAAAACTCTTGAATATTCTGGTATCTCAGCTATTTTCAAAATTTATTATGCCAGTTACAAAATTTCCACTTAGAAAATTATAATAATTTTATTCTTTATTTTAAAATTTCATTTATTTTTGTCGGATTTTCTCGAATTAATATTTATTAGAAAATTCGTGAATTTAATTATCTTATGCTTGCAAATAATTTTTTACTCTACTTTTTAAAGGTAAGAGAGATTTATAAGATCTGTTTTCTGTCCATGTGCTTCTCATTAATGGCAGAACATCGTTACAAAATTTCATGAAAATCCGTTCATTAGTTTAGAAGTTATTAAAGATAACATCGAAGCTGCCTAACTTAACATTTTTTAGCTTTAACTATTCAAAAATGGCGAACGTTCAAATACTCACTTAATATCTCCCGAACTATTCATTAGATTTTAATGAAATTTATCTGATTGATCGTCGAAGATGTTCTCGATAACACATCAACTAACACCTTTTTTTTTTTTTTTTTTTTTTTTTTTTTTTTTTTTTTTTTTTTTTTTTTTTTTTTTTTTTTTTTTTTTTTTTTTTTTTTTTTTTTAACGATTCAATTGCAATCATTAAAAAATGGCGGACATTAAAACAGTCAAATGTTTTTTTTCCTTAATAACTTTTAAACTGTTCGATGAAAATTTACAAAATTTAACAGAAAGGTCAGGATATTAATTGAAAATTTGAAGTATATTTAATTAATCCTGTAGATTAATCCGTTTAAAAATGGCGATGGTTCAATTTTCTGAACCTTCTTATGTAATAACTATGGAATTATTTGATAGATTTATATGATTTTCAACATATATGTTATGCCATTGAAGAAGATTTTGATGACATTTATTTAATCTTATATCTATAAACGATTACTATTTACCGAACTGTTTATTACCTCATCTGTTCTAAAATAGTGATATTAATAAATTAAAATTTTATGTAATATTTAAAGCGAAAAAAAAAAAAATCAATAAAATTATAAAACGAGAACATTACTACAAAATTTCATGAAAATATGCTAATTAGTTCAAAATTTATTAGTGGGAGACAGACAAACAAACAGACGCGTGCCCTATTTTATAAGCCAACATTTTCTCCGGAAAGTAGGCCAACAAGCAAAAATAAACATGTTATAAAAAATTTATGATTTTTTTTTAAAATAAAAAAAATAATAAAAAATTTTTATAAGTGCGAACAGGCAAAGTATGCTAAAAATTTATACACTAAATCGAACTGAAATCCATGAAAATATGAGAAACCGAATCACATACATGACGAAAAAAATATTTGACATCATAATAATCTAAATTTAGCTTGATTTATTAATGATAACAACATAAATTTAGATAAAAAAAAGAGAGAGAGAAACTATTAAATCCTAATTTAATATCTGTGCTGTGTTCCTGATTAATCAAATAAATGGAAATTTTCAACAAAATATTTATATATGTTGTTAAAAAAATAACATTATCTAGTGAACTTAATAAATGTCGATATTTTTAAAGTAAATTGTTCATATTTCAATCTTTTACTGTGATACATAAAACCCAAAGATGTTTAGAAAACGAAGCAGAGGCACGAAAAGAATCGTGTCTAGACATCTGACGTCATTACTAGCCAAGCGGCGCCATTGAGCCGCATTAGATAGGCTTTCCACTTTGTCATATAGGCCATACGCAAAACAAGCAAGACTATTGTTCTCTTCATTGTTGGTTCAGTGTGGTGTTGTATAACCAATTTATTAATATTGTAAATCTGTACAAAAAAAAAAACAAGAAAGAAAAAAAATTTTTAGAGATGTCTTTCCATAATTGTATGCTGTATAAAAATAAAACTTCATGTTTTACGCACTCAAATTTTGATGCGTAAAATCATTTACGGATGATTAATAATTTAAATAATTATTTTTTTTATTTTAGTGAAAGTTAATTTTATTATTTTTAAACGTCTTTTAACAATTATCAAGTGAATTTTTATCGCAAGATATTCAATCAAAGATGATACAGTATGACGATCACGCATTTAATTCCTTCCGCAGTGTAGTCTACTACATCGATTTATGAGTCTATAATGTTTGGTTCGGTAGAAATAATGTTAAAATGCATTTTATCATTTATCAATCTGAGATTCAACAGCAATATATATATATTTTTTTAAGCTTTTAAGCTTTTTAGCGCCATCGTTTACTAACTCGAATGAGGGGGGAAAAATGTTATTCTATCGAGTATTAAATTCGTGCAATTTTTCTTTTTGTTTTTTTCGCGATAATAGAATATTTAAAGATATTTTTATTTGGATACTGGTTATAAATTATGAATATTTATAAAATCGCTGGTCCGTCTAAGAAAATGAAACGTTTAAAACTAAATATTGACCCAGTTTAGAAATCGCCATTTAATTGGGAGAAGTGGAGGAAAAAATCGTTAAGACACGAAGATTTTTTTTTCCTCTAATTTTCACTCGAAATAACATTAATTCTACATCAATTTACGAATAAAATATTCGTATATTAAAATAATTAGACCATAAAATAATACTTTACTATTTGTGATTAATTTAGTGTTTGTTATGTTTATAAATGTTTTTATACTTTAACTTGATTTCTTATATTTAAATAATACACAGAACATAGAAATAAAGGAAATATTATCTAATCTGCATTTTCTATAACATTCAGATTAATATTTATTTGATTATTCAATAATTAATCAAATGATTTTCTTACAGAAGAGTAAAAAAAGTTTTAAAATGTTTTAGTGTTATGTATCATTCTGTATCATTCTGCATATTTTTATATATTTTAAATGTTTTTTTTTTGAACAGTTATGGATCAATTTATCATTATATTATGCGTATATGCATAAATTTCTTAATGCATAAAATTAAGCAAATAACAGCATTAAAAAATTGTGATAGAGAAAAAACACATGAATGTTTGTAATGAGATTAAATTTTTTATCTTCAGTTTGATATTATGGAGGGAAAAAAAATGCAAAATTTTTATAATTGCTCCACTTTGCATTTAATTCTGCCTAAAATAGTTTTATTTTTCCAAAGAAATAATTACACATGAGCTCCTCTAGTTAAGAACGTAACTCGTAGGCAAGTTTTGTTCGTAACTCAGATACTGCTGTTATTTTGCCCCGAAAACTACTGAAATAATTTTATGTACTGTCTTTTGTAATTCACTTCACAATTTTACCAATTAAAATTTTCTTATTTCACAGATTTGGACGAAAAGTTCCGGTTATAAAGCGAGAGTTTTTTTTTTTTATGTAATCGCTGCCATCTTGAAATACTGCCGTAATACGATAACAAACTGTGTAATATTACGTAATATTAGTTGCTAGAGCATTCTGCTATCATAATTTTTCAAAATTATCGAAGATTTTTTAAATTTCGTGAAATTTGAAAATGAGATTTCGCGTTTAAAATGCAACTGGATTTTTTTTTATTCTCTAATTAGAAAAAATATTCATTCCTTTTCTGGTTATTTAAAAGCAGTAATTTTCAGTTTTCTATACAGTATAGACCTATATTTCTTTATCGCAAATTTTTTTTTAATAATTTGTGAACTTATTTAAAAAAAAAAACAACAAACGTTTTTCAAATACAGTGAAACGTTTCAGTCCACAACATAGATTGATAACTTAGCTATTTTACTCTACAGTATTGATTCATGCTGACTTTTTGCTCCATACATCATAAATATTTTTTGCATTATAAACAAATTTATCAAGTAATTAATAAAACGCATGAGATATATCAGGCAAAGTTTTAATTTTGAATTATTTGTGATATTTATAAAATAAAATTTTATTTATATATCCAATAATTCATAAAAATAAAATAAAATAATTGCTTACTAAACAGTTTTGATGATTTTTGTGTAATTTAATTGTCAACTTAAACATTTAATTTTATAATCAATAAAATATTACGTATTTAACATGCAAATAAATTTAGAATACTGGTTAATAATTTATAACAATAAAATAATTTAGTAGAAAAATTTATGCAATATTTAGAAAGCGGATACCACTTGTTAATTCTGTAGCCTATATCTGGAGGCGCAACTCATTCTATAGATAATTTTAAAGAGCAAAGTTGCTTTTTTTATCGGTTTAAAAATGAATAAATATATGTTTTTAGTTCGTTTCGTATTTCTAATTCTATAAAAGTTGAAATTACGATAACTAGTGGATCTATAAAATATTTTCTTTCTTTATAAATCGCCATAACAACAGACCTTCTCTTTATACTTTCCAAGAATGCATTATTGATTGTTAAAAAGCATAGCTTGAAACACAATAACAATCTCCAGTAGAATATGAATAAATTTTTAATTAATTAATTTTTTAATAATTTTGTATAAAGATTCACCCAACACATTCACCATTTCGGTATGAATTTCCATTGCCTTTAAACCTTTCTTTACAAAGAATTTAATAACTGCACTTTGCTCAATTTTATCCATATTGAAAAAAAGGCACAACACGTTAGATATAAAGGGCGGTTAAACAATGAATAAATTAACAGATCGAAATGAAACTTTTGACGTGTTTCTAAGAAAGAACAAATATGAAAATGGCGTCGAAGTTTTAGTTCTAATTTTGACTAATAGATGGCGCTCCGCGAACTTATTGAACAACCTTGTATCTCATTCCAGAATTGGAATAACTTTGATATATTAGATTAAAAATTGACAAGATGGAATAAAAAAATCCAAATTTAGCAGTTCAATTATAAACAGTCTTTGTTTACATATAATATAAAAAATATTTTGACAACTGAAAAAATTTAGGAACCAATATCAAAAGTGGATATTTTCATGAAATCGACTGGAAAAAACATTTTGCAATATTAATCCAGCAATTAATAAAATCAGGATTAAAATTTTTAACCCTTTTTTATTGTTTTTTATCCAAATAATCCTAATTAATCTGCCATATTTAATCCCTTGAATCTTTAACGGAATTCTAATGATTTGAATTAATTTAAACTATTTTTAGTGCCATCTCATAATTAGAATATTTATTATTTTATTAAATCAATGAGTGGCGCCATCTATTAATTAATAATTAAACTAGAATTTTAACTAATTTATCTGAAGAAAAATCCGCCTTGGCCTGGGATTGAACCGGGGACCTTCAGGCTATCGTCCGCCTTGGCCTGGGATTGAACCGGGGACCTTCAGGCTATCGTCCCAACGTCATACTGCTAGACCACAGAGGCCAATGAGCGGATTGATTCTCCAGAAAGTTATATTAATTTAGAATTAATTTTTGATAATCGTTATCGGACTTTGCCGATAGATCTACTCCTGACCAGGCTAAATTTAGCCACGGGCCCTCAATGGCGCTAGCCAGGCAATACATAGACCGATACAGTCTTTAAAGCTTAAACTTTCTATACTAAACAATCCTCAAGGGAATTTTAATCCAAATAATTAAAATTCTAGTTTAATTATTAATTAATAGATGGTGCCACTCATTGATTTCATAAAATAATAAATATTCTAATTACGAGATGGCGCTAAAAATAGTTTAAATTAATTCAAATCATTAGAATTCCATTAAAGATTCAAGGGATTAAATATGGCAGATTAATTAGGATTATTTGGATTAAAATTCTCGAGGTTTGTTTAGTATATATGTTTTTTTTATCACTTTGTTTTGATGTCTATGTATGGCAAAGGAACTCAAGGGGTTAACATCTTGCATGCAATAAATTAATAAAATTAAATCTAATTATTATGCAAAAAATTAAAATTATTATAACTTGATTAATCTTGTCAATGTATAAATCATCTCATTGGCTGCAAAAAAGACTATAGGAGGCTGGAAGTTTGCCAGGTGTGTTTTAAATGATTATATTGAACTCATACTCATGTATTTTTCAATTTTAACTATTTTGCAAATTAATATTTATCTGTTATGCTAATGTGGAAGAAGACTGGAAGTTTTTGTAAAATAACCTTGAAAAGTCAAGGAATTTTATAGTTCTATTGGAGTGGCAACTCTGATATAATCTTATACTACTGATTTCTCTGCACTGAAGTTGATATAGGCTGTCTGACCTTTTTATGTAGAATTCTAGCTGTGAGGAAGTTAACTTGGACCTGTCCTATTTTTATTTTATTATGCACTCTATTATTTTAATAATAAATGCAGATTATTATGCAAAGAAATCAAAAATATGAAAAACTGCCACTTATGTTTCATAAAAACTATTGAATTTCCATGCGAATAACCGGAAATCGAACTTTAAAATCCCTTTCTCAATTTTTCTTATGCTTCATACTTAGATTAAAATATGGTTTTGAAAGGAATTTATTTTGCATCTCATAGAATAAAGTAAGCGTAAATATAATGACCTATAGATGATTTATTCTAACTAAATCCCAGAAAGATGGATATATATTAGATTCCATAAATGCAACCACTAAGAAATATCACCACTAGTAAATGGTTTCAAATAGTTAAAAATCTTTTCCTTATTATATTTTATAATAATACATTAAATACAAGAGAGAGTACTCAGATACACTTATAAATCACTGACTAACTGTTCAGGATCTATTACTATTTGTCCATTTCTCACTAATAAAATTTAAATTATGTATAATAAGCATTTGTCAAGTACTTATATATAATTTTATAATTATTTTCTTTATGAAGTATTGAAACAAAGCATTTGAAATAAATTTTTATGTATAATATGTTATTACCATTGTTTATAGTTGACTGAACATTTAGCACTATAAACTTGTAATGATATTTCTGTCATGTTAAGAAGTCGACTTCTAAGTATGTAGTGCATCCAATAAACATTTTAGTTTAGAAAATTTTATCTTAAGTAAAAAATTTAATTTTTCTTCCTTTTCTCTTTTAATTTTCTTTGCTATGCAAGATGAAATAATGTGAATAAACATCTTTTCTAGATATACTTTTAATTTAAAAAAAAAATTAAAAAAAGCTAGAAAAGAATGCGGATGAAGAAAATTTGGAAATTGTTTTGCAAAGTAGATAGTAGAACTTTATATGAATTTTTATTTCAAGAATGTTTTCAATAAACGCTTTAATGTTTTTCATTTCTGGATTCTGTTAGTGTAATTCCGTAATGGAATAAAATTACTGTTTATGTATATTATGTTTTATGATTTTTATTCTAATTAATGAATGAAGCATTATGTTTATTTTCTATAATTAAAAATCAAATCTGAAACAATCGAATTACCATTTACACGATTTATCTTTATTCTCGTTTTCTATTAGTGCTTCTTCTTAAATATTTTTTTACATTTGTAATTTATTATAAAAATAAAGCTTTGCCATTATATTTAATGGGCAATATGAGACATGGTATCGATTCTGGAACCTCAAAATGATAGTTTATTCGTGTTTTAGTGCAGTTATCTGATCTATTATCATCATATAAAAATTTATAAAAAAAAATCTAAAAGCCAAAATCTTAATTCTGAAACAGTCAAAGGTCGTTTTATAGAAATAAAAAAATTATTTTTATCCAACAAGAAAATAATCAATTCTCATAGTTCTTCCCAAGCGGATAATTGTTCATCATTTAATTAATTACATATTCAATAGTCTTATCTTCTAATTAACTATATCATTAAGTGCATTATATTATCTATGGATTGTGCATATCACTATATATGTATATCAGTATCTTAAATGTAATTAAATTTGTTTATTGGAAATTAGCCGCTACTGTGTAGATTTGATTAATGCCTGGTCAACTTATATATAACGATTTTTTCTCTTTTCTATTCCTTGATTTCTTCTTCTTTTCCTTCTCACTAACATATAAGCAATCCCTCATTCCGTATTCTCCATCTTAACAATTACTTTCAGATATTCTTCAGTTTCATCTTAATTATAAATTCTGTTTGACAACATTACTTACTGAAGTCATACTCGAAATGTTATGTTCTAGGCTTTTTTTCTCTTGATAATTTATGGCTCTTTGATTGGAGATAAGATCTAGCCATTAAACTTAAATTTTGCAGTAGAACTTCAGATATAAATTTAAGAGTTTGTTCGTTTTTCTTACCTCTCCTGTTAAATTAAAATGAAATAAAAAAAAACATATAATTGTTACATACTTTATGGAAATGCATTCTGATTGCCATTTCCTACACACTTTTGGACTGTAACAGGTAGGCCTATATAAACTAATATATAATAATACAAGAACTATCATTCTTGCAAAATATTTCAAATCATTAATAATATGCTTAATTAATTTTACCATGTATGAATGATGATAATTGTTTCCAAAGTTAAAAGAATATTTGAAAGAGGCAAAAGTATTATTTTCTTATAATTTATTTAATTTTTTTTTATTCTTTTCAGCAAGTTCCTAATAATATTTATTAATATTGCAATTAAAAAAATAAAACATAATTGAAAAGCATATATTTACATTATAAATAAATATTTAAAAAAAAATCAAAATTCATTGCGATTAATTAAGCATTAAGTTTGTGAGGCATAATTTTTAAAATTTAATCAGCTTGTTAAAAAACTAATTATATGCCATCAAATAACAGAACTTTATTATTATTGCTTTTTATAAATTTTTTTTCAGAAAACTAGCTCTAAGCTTATATTATAAAACTAAACTTTTTTTCTTTTTCATTATTTATAAATTGCTTAAAGTATTATTCTTATTTAATTGATAAAGTTAAGGAGTTTAAAGTTATAACAAAAAATATCTTGAGCATACGTTTGAAATATTCTGTTACTAATATTATTAACAGAATAATTTCACAAACATTATTTTTAAATATTTTTATGAATTGTTTACCAATTAATTTAAATTATTATTATAATCAAGATTATTTATTTAAAAATTAGAATGTGAATATCTTTAATGAGATTATAACAATATTATATTAATGATTTTGAAAAATAATTACAAATACTAATAAATTGCAACATTTAATGTTTTTCAGCTGAAATTTAAAAAATGACTCTGATATTTACACTTTGAAGGGAAGTAAAATTTATTATTTTATCAACTTAATCTCATTTGATTAATTAAACATTAACTTTGTGAGTTCCTAATGAAATTAATATTCGACTTAAATAGTTTAATTTACTAATACTTTCGAGTATGTAATATTCACTGTTTTCTTTCAGTGTATCTACTTTTTCTTTGTTTATCATTCTAGTAAGACAAGCATATCATTGATTTTAGATGGTTTATCCCTTCTCCATAATAGATACTCACTTTCAGCTCGAATGCTGTACTTCTCTGGAACAATGACAAGAAGTTGACACAGAAACTAATGCATTATCCAATATTTCCTAAAGAACTGAAACGTAGTTAAACTCTAAATGAGAATCATTTCATTTCCTGGACTACTCTAAAATCTTTCAACCCTGATCTGCCCATTTCCCGAAACATTCATTATTCTGTCAAGCCAACTGTACTTTTGAATTATGAAGATTGGACTTCAATAGAATTCTAATTTTAAGTAGAATTTTCAATAAACATTTTAATTATAAAACTTATATAAAAGTTGTTATAACTTATAATTATATAACTTATTTAATATATTTTACGTGTGATATTGTTGAATATTTAATAAAATTTATAAGAATAAGCAACAAAGATCATCTATAGAAAGCTAATTTTTCTAGATTACAAAAGATTTTAAGTTTCCACAAACAATTCAATGTATTTTTAATTCAGAAATTTATTAACAATTTTTTAACCCTTTCAAGCTAGCTAATCACCATCAAGTACACAAAGCATCACGATGCATCGCGTTGCCAAGACGGGTCGCATTGCGTCACTCGTCTTCTTATTACCCGGTAGTAAGCAGGAGAGCAACGCAATGCGATGCGTCTTGGCAACGTGACGCATCGTGACGCTTTGTGTACTCGATGGTAATTGGCTAGCATTAAAGGGTTAAGAGTTATAGAAAAGTGATTATCGATATAAAGAAGCAAATTAAATCGATCTGCTTACTTGTTACTACTTAATGGTATTCGGTTGTATGTCATTTATAATTTACAATTATGCTATTTAGTACTAATATGTAAGCAAATATTATGTCAAAATTTTGAAATTCTAACATTTTGGCAAATAATTTTGGATTATCAAAAAAATAAATAAATATTTTAGTTATATTTCTGATGTTTTAAAATTTTTTTTAATAATAATTCAAAAATGGTAATTTATTTTTTCCTTCATTGTATGAAGGGAGCCATGACATTCTTGAAATTTTTCAATATACAGTAATGCTTATGTTATCTTGTAATAAGATAAATAATAGCTATTTCCCAAAAGTATCCTTTATATCGGAATGATTAACGATATGGGATTAAAATACTTGTCATCAAAATCATCTTCAAAGTCATAACCTCTATGTTTATTGTCATAAAAAATCTATTAAATAGTTTTATAGTTATTACAAGGAACTCTTAGAAAATAGAATGACCACCATTTTTAAATTATTAGAGGGTTTGATGATGAGGTACGAACTTATCTTTAATGTCAGAAGATTACTGTCAAATTATATAAAAATATATTGAGTAGTTCAAAAGTTATTCGTGACAGACACATTATAAAAGAAGTTCTTACATCTTTTATACATAAATAAGCTATGAAGTAAGAAATTAGAATATTTAAAAGCAGATATGGTTTATTTCTATTCAAGTTATGGTTTTATTTCCATCTTAAATTGTCACCCATGCACCTAAATTTTTAGACATTATATGCTTCTATAGTAGATATCATTTAATTTTTAGATAAAAATGATTTCACTGAAAAAAAAGCGTTTTAATGATCCTAACAGATGTTATTAATTAAATACCTGATATTTAATTTTAGTTCAATTCTTTCTAAATTATCAGAGAATTTTAAGTAATATGGAGAGCATCTGTGAAAGAAAAAAATTTAGAAAGAAACTTTTTGAAACAATTTTCGCTATTTTATATCGTTCGCTACGGAAACTTCTCCCAATAAATAATACGAAAAAAAAAAAACAGAGATTATATATAATTATAAATAAAAGAAATAGTTTTGTAAAGTAATATATAAACATCCTCAGGAAGATGTTAATTTAACGATAAACAACCGATTAATGTGTGTCGATTATCAGCAGAATTTTATATACAAAAACATAAGTCTCGACGAAACACGAGATATCATGGTGACGACGCGAGATCAAATTGCGGACAGGTATCGCCAGGAACGCGATAATGTAAACGAAAGGTTAACTTTGTAAAAACAAAGTACGTGGGAAGGAGAAAGAAAATAGGTAAGAAGAGAAAGTCCAAGTCAGAGAAGGAGAGTCAGGAGAGTCCGAGAGAAAGTACCAATAAAGAAAGGTGTGCGCCGAAAGCGGTCCGAGGATCCATCGAAAATCATACGTTGTATTTGTGTGTGTGTGCAAATAAGAAGTTGGAAATAAAGAAGGAACTGTAATATAAAAAAAGAAATACAAAAGAACTGTTCCGAAGAAAAATTAGCTTGTGTATTCAAAGAACATTTCGACAACTAGAACTCTAAGGACTTTATTAACTAATTATAAAGGTATTTATCCTCCATCTTATTACGAAGTGCTGCTCCCTGTGTTCTACTTTTGAATTATGAAGATTGGACTTCAATAGAATTCTAATTTTAAGTAGAATTTTCAATAAACATTTTAATTATAAAACTTATATAAAAGTTATTATAACTTATAATTATATAACTTATTTAATATATTTTACGTGTGATATTGTTGAATATTTAATAAAATTTATAAGAATAAGCAACAAAGATCATCTATAGAAAGCTAATTTTTCTAGATTACAAAAGATTTTAAGTTTCCACAAACAATTCAATGTATTTTTAATTCAGAAATTTATTAACAATTTTTTAACCCTTTCAAGCTAGCTAATCACCATCAAGTACAGAAAGCATAACGATGCATCGCGTTGCCAAGACGGGTCGCATTGCGTCACTCGTCTTCTTATTACCCGGTAGTAAGCAGGAGAGCAACGCAATGCGATGCGTCTTGGCAACGTGACTCTTTGTGTACTCGATGGTAATTGGCTAGCATTAAAGGGTTAAGAGTTATAGAAAAGTGATTATCGATATAAAGAAGCAAATTAAATCGATCTGCTTACTTGTTACTACTTAATGGTATTCGGTTGTATGTCATTTATAATTTACAATTATGCTATTTAGTACTAATATGTAAGCAAATATGTCAAAATTTTGAAATTCTAACGTTTTGGCAAATAATTTTGGATTATCAGAAAAATAAATAAATATTTTAGTTATATTTCTGATGTTTTAAAAATTTCTTTTTTTATTAATAATTCAAAAATGGTAATTTATTTTTTCCTTCATTGTATGAAGGGAGCCATGACATTCTTGAAATTTTTCAATATACAGTAATGCTTATGTTATCTTGTAATAAGATAAATAATAGCTATTTCCCAAAAGTATCCTTTATATCGGAATGATTAACGATATGGGATTAAAATACTTGTCATCAAAATCATCTTCAAAGTCATAACCTCTATGTTTATTGTCATAAAAAATCTATTAAATAGTTTTATAGTTATTACAAGGAACTCTTAGAAAATAGAATGACCACCATTTTTAAATTATTAGAGGGTTTGATGATGAGGTACGAACTTATCTTTAATGTCAGAAGATTACTGTCAAATTATATAAAAATATATTGAGTAGTTCAAAAGTTATTCGTGACAGACACATTATAAAAGAAGTTCTTACATCTTTTATACATAAATAAGCTATGAAGTAAGAAATTAGAATATTTAAAAGCAGATATGGTTTATTTCTATTCAAGTTATGGTTTTATTTCCATCTTAAATTGTCACCCATGCACCTAAATTTTTAGACATTATATGCTTCTATAGTAGATATCATTTAATTTTTAGATAAAAATGATTTCACTGAAAAAAGCGTTTTAATGATCCTAACAGATGTTATTAATTAAATACCTGATATTTAATTTTAGTTCAATTCTTTCTAAATTATCAGAGAATTTTAAGTAATATGGAAAGCATCTGTGAAAGAAAAAAATTTAGAAAGAAACTTTTTGAAACAATTTTCGCTATTTTATATCGTTCGCTATGGAAACTTCTCCCAATAAATAATACGAAAAAAAAAAAACAGAGATTATATATAATTATAAATAAAAGAAATAGTTTTGTAAAGTAATATATAAACATCCTCAGGAAGATGTTAATTTAACGATAAACAACCGATTAATGTGTGTCGATTATCAGCAGAATTTTATATACAAAAACATAAGTCTCGACGAAACACGAGATATCATGGTGACAACGCGAGATCAAATTGCGGACAGGTATCGCCAGGAACGCGATAATGTAAACGAAAGGTTAACTTTGTAAAAACAAAGTACGTGGGAAGGAGAAAGAAAATAGGTAAGAAGAGAAAGTCCAAGTCAGAGAAGGAGAGTCAGGAGAGTCCGAGAGAAAGTACCAATAAAGAAAGGTGTGCGCCGAAAGCGGTCCGAGGATCCATCGAAAATCATACGTTGTATTTGTGTGTGTGTGCAAATAAGAAGTTGGAAATAAAGAAGGAACTGTAATATAAAAAAAGAAATACAAAAGAACTGTTCCGAAGAAAAATTAGCTTGTGTATTCAAAGAACATTTCGACAACTAGAACTCTAAGGATTTTATTAACTAATTATAAAGGTATTTATCCTCCATCTTATTACGAAGTGCTGCTCCCTGTGTTCGGGTCAGCAACATCTGTAAAGGGATATCTCTCTCTCAATAAAGATCCGGGTTTGTTTTCAACCGTATCGTTGTCTGTCATTGCATCACTGGAGATTTTTCTCCTCTCCGTCCTTACTCACAAAAGTGCCACATATCCGCGTTTTTGGCTATCAGAAATATCCTGACGCCACAGTCGCTCCGCGGACCCCACACTTCCCGTAGACGTAGAAACTTGAAATATAAGTATAGGTCTTACGATACAGATAAAAAAATTTCTGAAAATGCCAATTTTTCAATTATTTTGTAACTTATGTGCTTCACCCCAAGAGATTAAGTGCGTCGCATCTGGTAGTGCGGCGTTGCCTATATAGAAGTCTTTTTTAATGAATATATACATGCATTCATTACATTAATGAATATATGCGTACAAAAAACAAGATATAATTAAAATAGTAAAAAGTATAAAGAATTTTTACTATTATAGTTATATTTACATAATTAATTAATTAATTATATAAGCTGATGTAGCACTCTTCAGAGTTAAAACGCTAAGTGGAGTTCATCTAATCAACTTTGACCCAAGCCAAATCAAAGCACAAGAAACTGCAATTATATAGAATATAATAGACTCAGATCTTTGTACCGCTGACTTGGAGAAACGTATATTAAAAACAAAGAAAAATAGAATTATAAAAGTTATGGATCGTGAGAGGGCTATACGTTGACTCAGATCTTTGTACCGTTCTGACTTGGAGAAACTTATATTAAAAACAAAGAAAAATAGAATTATAAAAGTTATGGATCGTGAGAGGGCTATACGACCCAATCAGGGGTGGATTTAGGCATGATCTTTATGGACTGCAGCCCAGGACCCCGTTCAAAGGCCCTCGCTGTCAAAAAATAAAAATAAAAATAATAAAAAACAATTTAAATTAAAAATTTAAGAAAAATAAATTATACAGAATTTTTTCATACTTAGATAAGTTTAAATCGTTGGTTTGCAACACTATTGGATTTGAATAAAATATCAAATATCAACGTTTTAAATGACAATAAAAAGTAAATACGGCTCTGTCGGTAGTCGGTAAAATCAAAATATGCTTTGTCATTTGTCAATTATGCAAATAATGAGGCAATGACGGAATGGGAGTGCAAATCTAGCTCCTCTAAAACGTATTAGTTTAGTGTAGCTCTCACCGTTAGTTTAATTTGGATTAATTTAGTAGGCCCCAAACAGTGTTGGGCCTGGGCTCCCAAAGTTAACGGTCCACCTCTGGACCCAGTAGTACAGACGTACAAGAAAATAACAATTGTCAAACAAGAAAGTGACGCTGAAACGCAAACGCAACACGAAACAGTATCAAGATACAAGAAAAAAGAAATTTTAAATAAGCCCGATTATTCATATAGGCTATATTCAATACAGTGTGATCTCTTCTATTAAGTAATTTAGCTATCTTAGATTATTATCTATTTAGCGTGTTTATAATAACTTAAGAAAAAGTATTGATATCCCACCAAAAACAAAAATGTGAAAAAATGAGCCAAGTTCTATTCTACCAGTTTTTGGCCTCACCAAAAGAGTAGAGGTCTAAAACAGGTGCCAAGTTTCAGCCAACCCCAATGTCGAAAAATGAGATTTTATACTGAAATAAATCCAATACAGTGTCACGTTCAGGCTTTTTACTTGGAAAATTATATTAAATTATTACCCAGCTATGGTAGATATTCAAATTGCCAAGTAAAAGCCTGAAGATGTGATACTATGTGAATTTATTTCAGTATTTAAATCTCATTTTTCGACATTGGGTTGGAAAAATTTATTTCAGTATTTAAATCTCATTTTTCGACATTGGGGTTGGAATGGAACTTGGCACCTGTTTTAGATCTCTACTCTTTTGGTGGCTAAACAAATTGGTAGAATAGTATTTGGCCCATTTTTTCATATTTTTGTTTTTGGTAGGATCTGATATTACACGCTAACAACTCGTGATACTAATATATTAAAAGAATATGTTCAGAAAATTTTTATTCAGAATGCATATAAAATATTTATGATGCAATTATAACAGAATTTAATCTATCCGTCAATGAATTTTTATTTATATTTATGATCAACAAGATATTAATTTTAAGATGCTAGTTCTCAAATGTTTTGTCTCGTATGCCCGACCGATCACGTTTTCTAATATATCTGGCTCCATCATGATATAAATTTTATTCTTATGGAAGACTCAAAAAGACCGCAAGTGATATACTTCAATCTGCTTTTATGATAGACTTTACAGTCTCTTTTTCGATATCTGCCATGTAAGATCATCCTTTCAAAGATGTTCTTAGCAATCTTACTTTGTTTTTATCCGCAAATAGCAATAAATTGCTTGAAACCATTGAAGACGATTGATTGGAAGATCAAAATATCTTAAACTCTCTAGTTCTATCCCAGAAGGCTCTCAAATCCCATTGATTGAGAAACATTGTTTTAAGGGACATTAATAGTTTTATTTGTTTGGGTTTAACAATATTTTAAATTTTATATCTTCAAAATTAAACTGCAACTTTTAAAACTCTGATTTATGAACTGACTTAATGAAATTTGATTCAAATGACAATAGATTTTTTAAACAAACATGAATAATCTGAAAATAATAGAAATTCTTCTTTAAGTATAACTGTATTAAAATATTGCATATTTGCATATTATTAAAGAAAATTCAAGCGATGAATCAATTAGAAAGAAATACATCAGTAATTTTTCTGGTTGTTTGAAAAATTTAGTTATAAGATAGGATATTTTGAAAGAACTAGCGTCAATTAATAGAAATTGTATTTAATAAAATAAACAATTAAAAAACAATTTTTAATAAACAATTTAAAAAAAATGCTTTCATTGACTATAAAAAACTTATCAATGTTTTTAATATCAATACAGTTTCAAATAAAAAAAAAATCTGAAATACAGAATTTCGAAATCACAAAATTTCTATTTACTGTGAGTTTTTGAAATGGAATAATTTCTTTAAAATTTTAGATCTAAAATCAATTCAAATAAATCAAAAATATATAAATTTGATGAATAATTATAAACTAATAGAAATCTAAGATTATTTTTCTTCTCTTTTTTTCTTTCTCCATTTTTTTATTTTCAATATTTGATATTTTTTCATTGGTTTGCATTTAATATTATACATATTTTAACATAAAATATCACTTTTATAATGAAAAAAAAATAACTAATATTTTAAAAACTAGTTAGTTCTTTAATGATTGCTTAAATTTTCTAGTCGTCTTCGAAATCAATTTAATCTTTATTTTTCAATTAAACATATAGATTACAGTGTTTCTTAAACTTTTTTCATTCATGACCCCATTTTTCATCAAGAGATTTTTCGCGACTTCAGGTATTAAATATGAAATAAAACATACAAGTACATAAATCATTTACACACATATTAAGATGAACACAATCAGGCAACTACATTGAAAATACATATGTTGTCAGTTAAGATGAACACAATCAACCAACCACAGCGAAAATTCATATGTTGTCATACGTTAAATATTGGGCATTTGTGAAATTCATATGTTGTCATATGTTAAATATTGGGCGTTTGTGAAATTACATATATTCCAATGTTTGCATTTAACTTTAGCGACCCCATTTGGGGTCGCGACCCATAGTTTGAGAAACATTAATCTAGAACCATCTTTCATATATTTTACATGCAGTGCCAGATCTAGTTAGTGCGGGGCCCCTCAAAATATGGCTTATATGTATAAATAAAATAAGTAACATTTATAAATAAAGACCCATTTTTGTCGGCTGGATTTGCTACGTGGAAACCCTTCGGCTTTCCACTCTGGAGGACCCGGGTTCGAATCTCGAGTCCCACTCCTTGAAAACATTTATCATGATCATGAAGTCGGGCCTTCCCTTCTATCCCGTCGTCCCCAATCCGGCTGATCCCTCCACAGGGATAGACAGCATATGGAAGAACTTCTTTCGCCCCGTCAATTATTATTCTTATAGAAAGAAAACTGGCGTCAACACAAAAGAAGGGTTAATTATTTGGAAAAATTTCATCTTGATGTGAAAATTTGAACAATTTTATTTTTCATCGGAAATAGCAACCCTATGGCTTAATTAGCATATATTAGGTTTCAATATAACATATTGATTAGAACCCACTCCACTCCAGAAAGAGGGATCCTAATCATTAATAGAGTAGAACCCACTCCACTCTATTAATGATTAGGATTAATTAATTTATAACTATCCTTTACAAACCTGTACTCAAAATATTGAGATAGGGCTCAATGTAAAAAAGTAATTGAGTGTGTGGACGTCTTCGGTAATTGTAATCTTCCGAACTTCCTTTATTATATCGTACCCTATTTATAGGTTCTGCGAATATTGAAAAATGATACATATATTTTAAATTTTTTCTCAATACATTATTTAATTACATAAACTTTGAAAAACATGGGACCCCCTCAAGCGCGGTCCCGATTGGATGTAATCGGTGCAATCGGCTTAAATCCGACACTGTTCACATGAAAAATCTTTAATATAACAAAACTTTTAGTATATCTGATATGTATTTCAGACCAAAAGTTTTATAAAAATAAATTTAATTTTTAATCTATAATAAATTGTTACATAATTTCAATTTCCATTGACCTGTAAATAAGTTACTGTAAATCACATTAGTATGTCTGAACTCATAAAATTTTTTTAGCTATTCTATATTCTTGATTAAATTAAAATTGCTGAAAATATGATCATATATTAACATTAGGAGATATTAGTCTATACAGTGGGTGATCGGTTAATGAACATAATCCATTCCAAGAAAATGTTTGTTATCCGAACAAAATCGGAAATTTGTTTTTGTCTTTCTAAACACATAATGCGATGATTCATCAAAGACTGATGGCAACCAGGATAATAAAATTACTTAGAATAAGATTTAAATGAATTATTTATGTGCAATTTGTTGATCTGTATAATATTTTAAGTTTCGTATGGCTATTGTTTTATGATTCATCATCATGAGGTATCATCTACGTTCCGAATGTTGACTGTCATGGTTCGACATCTTTCTCTGTCCTATGCCAATCTCATGATAATATAATAAATAGAAATATTAGTCGAATCTTTCAGATCCTTTATTATTTTCTATTTGATATCAATTTGTTTGGTCTATTTGGTCGTGAAAACAGTTTTTGTTTTACAGTTAAGAAAATGATAAATATCTCTGTCCATTTTTACTATGAGATTCTTTATTTAATACATAATTACAAATCAAAATTCATTCCGCTTACGTAATTTAACTTTGATATCTATACAATTACACTGAGATGCTCAAATTATAATGATCAAAACTATAAGTTTCATAAATCTTCTAGAGTTAAAAAAGATTTGAAAATTTAAGGAAAATTTTACAGACAAGATATTACTTTTTTATTAAATTCTCTTTCCGAAAAAAACCACAAAATATTACGAATTTATACAACTCCCTCTAGTAAACTCACTTAACAGACAAGATATTACTTTTTTTATTAAAATCTCTTTCCGAAAAAAACCACAAAATATTACGAATTTATACAACTCCCTCTAGTAAACTCAGTTTGCAGCATAGAATGTTTATAATTAATTATGAATTTATACAACTCCCTCTAGTAAACTCAACTAAATCAATGAATTTTATCTAATTTCAGCAGAAAAATTTGAAAATTAATAAACTTAAAATGTATTGTGATGGGTTGACATTTTTTAAGGAAGGTTTCCAGAGTTTATGATGTTATTACCAGACATAATTATTGTATTCAATGAATACTCTAAGTGAATAAAGATTATTAAAACAGGAATATTAATATTTTTGAAATTGTAATACAGGGATTCTTATATTCAGTACAAATATAAAGAAAACCTGAACACATCATGATACACACATCTGTCTTATTCATACCGGAAATTTACAGTATTAATATACATGTGTATTATATATTTTTAGTTTTTTGCAATTACTATATTTTCAATATTTTTGGAACAAACAATATCTATTATAATAAACGTTTGATTTAAAAAACACTGCGCAATAATTCTGTTCAACATATAATAATGAAACTGTTAGAAATTTTTTGTAACAACAGTATAAATACGGGTACTGCGATTCCATAAGTTAAATATTCGAAAAACGGTATTTTTATATTTGACCGGTATTGGGCGGCCTAGAATATAAAAATGACGACTAACAGTATCAAATGTTTTAATTAATCCATAAATTTATTTATAATATAGTAATTTTAAAGTTTTACTTTCTTATTAAAAATGAAAAATTTTTATCACTATATAGAAATCCCCCAAAAAAACATCAATAGTTTTAAAATTTTCATGTGTTATAAATCGCGATAATAAACAAATGGTTATCATCTAGTGCTTTATTTTAAACGAGATTTACACTTTTGTTACAAGCATGTTTCCATTCAAATGCGTTTCGAATGGTCAAATATAAATCATGAAAATAACACATATATTTTAATGATATCTCATTATACGTTATCATGAAAAATGAAATCCTTATGTTCTGATATATCAGTGCAACTTCAACATCTGTAGATTAGATCTGATGTGGTTTCAATGCAGATGAACACTACGAGGATTCGGTGTTTTTAGAAATTCTCATAATGAAGAAGGTAATTATTTGTGTTGCGGCATCAAATGCAAACTAAAATAGAATAATTTTAACATTATTATCTGAAAAATTCAAAAACTTTAAATGTAATTTATCACTTACTTTTAAGAGAGGTTCTTTATTTATGAATAAGAAATTTCTGCATTTGAATCCGATGTCATTATTAGACAAATGTATCAGCAACTGCCACTAAAAAAGAAAGAAATAATTGCTGCAGTTTATATGTTAATATATTTTATAAAAATCATTAATTAATAATTTCATTTAGAAAAAATTTCCCGTTACACTATTATCATCTCCAACATTTTCAAAATATATGTCCAATAATAAACTTATTGTACGATGCATCTGTATAAGAAAACAAAAAAGATATTGAAATATTTATTTTTAAATGTTACAAATTTTCATTGTAAAATATAACTTACATTAGAAGGGATTCTTGCTATATACAAAAAATATAATAATGCAAAAATTGCGAACCAAACAGTCAAAATTAACAGAATAAAAAAAACGAATGTGAAGACATTGCTAATTAGAATATATATTGGAAAAATAATTGCAACAGGAAATATACCTATAAAAATTAATGCATGTAAATCTTCAAATATTTTACTGATAATTTTAATGATGATAAAAATTTCTGATAATTTATTAAGAATTGTTTTGTCTTCCAAGCTGACTTTTTTATCTAATGTTTCTTTCAATTGAGTAGAGTACTCTTCAGTTATATGTATACAGAAAAAAGAAAGAGTACAAACAAGTCCGAACCCATAAATGCAGGTAGAACTACAAAAGTAAATATAAAAAATAACGTGGGATGTACAAAAAACTTCTTGTATTAACGAAGAATTATATCTGTAATTATTCCTGAATAATATGTAAATTGCAGGAATGCTGCAAGACACTACAAAATTAACAATGCTGAAGTAAATAACTACAAAATCTTGAACAGCCAGCATTTTGAAGTAACTTTTGGTTGTACATCCGATATTTTTATCAACGAATTCAATTGCTTTCACAATAACTTGCGCTTTCCTGTTGAGTATATAAAGGACTAATAATTGAAAAATTCCACCGAAAATTACCAAATAACGGAACTTTTTCCCAATCATATCCCACAATCCATTAAGTCCACAAAATGAAGATAATGCATCGTATGATATAAAGTATGTTGATATTTCTTCAGGAAAGATGACTAAAACCATAAATACCAACATAAGATATGCATGAAATGTTAATATTTTAATCCATAATAAACTCTTCTTTTCTAATATAAATATTCCAAACATTCGCATGAAATTCATATATGGATGAAACGCTTGACGATATGTTTGTTCCATTCAGGAAATTTTAGACGTTAACTTCTCTTTGTTTAGTTCTGGTGCAGTTCTTCGCTATGCTTTATCTTTCTTATCTAATGCTAAACGAAGCTGAAAATATTTTATATATACGTCTAAGTCTAATATAGCTCATTTGATGGCGTAAAATGCTGATATTTTACATAACTATATCATAATTTTTCAATACTTACGTATTGGAATAACAAACCATAATTTTCACAGTACTTAAGATAAGTGACATATCTTAGTTTTACGCTTCAATTAATATTCCAATTTTTTCACTCAGTCTTCACTTTACGAAATTATCAAACAGCAAAAGTATTTCGGATCGAAAATATTCCATTTTCTATTAAAAATTGCAGATATTTCGATTAAAATTCCTTTATGATTAATAAATTTATTAAACAGAAAGGAATCATAAATTATTTCTTGTTTTGTGTACCGGTATATTGATTTATTTCCTTTCAGAAAATTATTAATGTTGTTTTCTCATATATAAATTAAATAATCACACTAAAGTGAGTCCTCATTATTTCATTAAGTGCTTCTTAATCAATATAATTACAAAACACTACCTCTTTATGTGTTTCGTTTTGGAATGGAGAATAGAGTCAACCTTAATAATGCGATCACGATTATTTCTGAATTGAATAGCAATGTACAGGATAATAAGAAACTCTAGGTCTAAATTTCAGGAGATATGAGAGTGCACAATCACTTTTTCTTCATAATATACGCTCTTTGCTGAGTAAATTTTGAGATACGCGCCTTAGAATTTGGCTTGAAAATAGTCCGTGTCAGTATTCCACCGATTGCTTTCAATCTAAAATCAGATTAATGATGAATGATTCTGTTATTATTCACTTAAGGCGGATTCCCACTTAGTGTGTAGTCTGCAGCAAACGCAGAAAGGAGCTCGTTTCCATAGCAATGGAACCTGACCTTGTGGTCATTTGTTAGAAACGTAGACGTTGTTCGCTCCCAACGTCTGCGCTTCTATACAGCGATTAGTTGCAGATACTAAAAAATCAGAGAAGTGTTTAGTACTAAACGAATTATATAATGGGGATGATTGGTGGCTGATGTATTTCTATTCTTACCGACTATTGGCTGATGTCGTTAGTTGTTTACTGCAAACGGTAAATTGAATCATTGAATGGGAACGAATACTGGACATATCGGAGTTTGCGACTCATCAGCCCGCGGCAGCGCAGCTCAAGTGGGAATCCGCCTTTAGTGTTATGAATTCATTTCTTTATTACTTTTTTGTGTTCTGAAGATGAGATTTTCTTATGCGAAAATGTTTATTAAAATATCAGTGTTTGATTTTTTCGTAAAATAGCAAAACTCATTCATTATTAATTAACTCATTTTTTAACAGGGCTCTACGTAGGGTAATCGGTTTACAATATCTACTCTAAATTTCTGCTATCGCAGATTCACAGGCAAAAATCCCTTTTGTTTCTCGTATGATGCCAGCTCATTTTTTGCCAACAGATGACGCCACATTCCATTCTGGAAGAATAATATGTGGCGGGGGCGAAACACGCTCTTCCATAGGCTGCCCATCCCCGTAGAGAGGTTAACCGGATTATGAAGGACGGATATCGACGGGTCGGGCCGGACCCTATGATAAATATTTTCAAAAAAGTTGACCCGAGACCGAACCCGAGTCCTCCAGAATAGAAAGTTTAAGAGTTTCACATGCTAATGGAGACGGCATATTGTGAGAATAAATTGTAATTTTTTACGCAATTATATCACCTTCAGAAATTTGGGGGTAGAGTTTCTTATCATCCTGTATAAGTAGATGATAAAATCTCTACCGCCAAACTTCTGGGGAATCAAAAACTCTTAATGGTTATATTCCAGATGATTGGTCTTCAGCGAATTATTGAATTTTGCATTTGGTATTGCATATAAATCATATAAATACATTTACACTATTAATCATTAAGTGCACAGTAGCGCTTCCTAAAAATTCGGCCAAATGGTCATGACTTAAATTATGTGCGTCTCATCTTGCAAATAGTCTCCACCTTATTTTTTCAGGATTGGTCTGGGCTTGGTCGTCCTTGTGTTAATTTATATTTTATATATCTATTCTAAGTATTATTTTGCCAATAATGTCCATTTTCAGATATAAAATAAAAACGTAAAATTTAATAGAGAAGCGCCTTATTAACAAAGCGCCAAATGTGCCTGTACTGTTTTCATGTGAGTCTTACAACCATAGCTTGGTCGTAAAATGGCATGATAAAAATATTTATACATATTAGGAAATAATATTTTCAATATGAAATTATATACTTTTAAATTGAATACACCTATTACATAAATATTTCAAGTTGTAAGAAATCAAACACTAAAATTTTAATGAGCGGTTTTGAGTAAGAAAACTTCCTCTTCAGAACACTAAAAAGCAATAAAGAAAAAATTCGAAATACTAAAATAATAGCTGTGGTTTTTAGCAATATTTGCATTAATTAAATCTTTTTAAAATAAATAATTCTTTAATAATAAAAACTGTTTTCGACCGATTTCTCACTCCTCTTCCGTAGATTTTTTGTCAACAGATGGCGCCACTTTCCATTCAGGGAGAATACTAACAAGGAAGGTTATGCAAAAATTTGGAAATTCAAAAATTTCTGAAACTTCCGACGTCGAAGTCTCACGGTCAATACCCCTTGTGTTTCTCGATGATGCCAGCTCATTGAACAATATGCACATTGAAATCATGTTCCGATTCGACAATGGTTCTCTACACTAGGTTTTTTACATGGGAAGCAGTCTAGGTACCTAGCTACGCTATCGGTTCTTCTTTACCAATGCAACAATTACGGAAATGCATAATCAGGAAATCCCGAGCATCGTGACAGAAGTTTTTTGCACTGCCCTTGTGTCGAAATTCGCATTTCGGCCCGCTGCGATAATGGAACATCCTCCTATAAATGTGCTAGAACATTTTGAAGGATAAACACGGTAGATTCGGTAGTTTAGGCCGGGTTGCAATATATAAATGCTGATCAAAAAATCGCCAAGAATTCCAACCAAAATGTTAATGAAAATCCGATATTGAGAGCCACGAGGAAGTAGCAGTTGAGGATTTTCCTAAGTCCACACATGACTATTGTGGCTTGTCAAGCAGAGTTCCCGTGAAAAGCATGCCTTGTCTGTCAACAAAATTGTTCTAGGAAAATAAGTGTCTTCTGCAACCTTACAACTTACCGGAGATGATGTATATTTCGGCCGACACGGATTGTTTTCAATCAAAACTTTTAAGGCACATAGGGCAAAATCTATGTTCCCGATACATTTTTTACACATTTCATAGTATATGTTTCTTAAGCAGATGATGCCACCTTTCATTGTATTTAAACACTATGTGGGGGCGAAACACGCCCTTCCAAAGGCTGTTTTCTTCCATAATTGTGGATGATGGGAACTGACTGGCCCGCCAAGTTTCCAAGATAAATATTTTCAAGAGGTGCGATCTGAGACTCGAACCTGGCTCCAGAATGGAAAGCCTAAGCGTTTCCATGCGGCCAATGGAGAGGGTACATTGCGAGAACAAAATCTATTTGTCTTATCCCATTCTATCACACCCTGAGTTTTTGATCACCCTGTGTAGGGTGATCAAATACTCTACCGCCAAAGTTCAAGGACATCAAAAACTCGCTGTGGTTATAATACGAGAACACGGCTGTTTCTACCGCCAAAGTTCAAGGACATCAAAAACTCGCTGTGGTTATACACTGACGGAAAAAAAAATCCCAACACCAAGAAAAAATTATTGTAGAGTAATGAAATTTGGACAATGCATTTGTGTAGTTAACATGTTTAATTGATTAAATTTTCAAGAATTCGGTTAAATAGTTTTCATTTAAATTTAAAGCATTTGCATCTCATCTTGTAAGGCCCGGATCGATTCCATGTTTCCACCTTTAGTTTTTTCAAGATGGCTGCGAGCTTGGTTGTTTCGGTGTTAATTTATATTTTATGTATCTGTTTTAAGTATTATTTTGAAAACTATTTTCATTTGAGATATAAAATAAAAACATGCAATATAATTGGGAAGCGCCTTATTAAAGAAGCTCTGTAAAGCGAGATATGCTTGAACTGTTTTCATGTCATTCTTACACTCATAATTGGTCATAAAATGGCATGTTGCAAATATTTATGCCTATTAGGAAATAATATTTTCAATGTGAATTACACATATGTGAATAAATAGAATACAGCAATTACAACAAATATTTGAAGTTGTAAAAAATCAAACTCTATTTATTTAATGAAAGTTTTCGCGTAAGGAAGCTTCATCTTCAGAACTCATAAAAGGAATAAAGACAAAAATCAAATACTGAATGACTACGGTTTCTTGCATTATATACATTAAATAAACATTTTTAGAATAAATAATTCTTTAATAACAAAAATTGTTTTCGACCAATTTCTCAGTCCTCTTCAGTTGAATACCAAAAGAACAAATAACAGTAGAACATAAACCATTAATAAAACTATTTATATTTTATTTTTTCTTAGTGATATAGCAGTTTTTAAAAACTTATTATTTAATTTATAAAGTAATTTATAAAAATAAAAATTTATTTACGTAGTTATAATAATAGCAATTTAAAATTTATTTTTAATTAAATATTCCCATGTTGTCCAGATCTCTATGATGTATTGTTTATTTATAATGTTTTTATCTCTCTAATATTGTTACAGATTCTTCAAGCAGGCTACTTTCTTCACTAAAAATCGGTTTTATTACTTTTGCTTTGTCCCAGACTATATACATATATCGTATTATTTGCAGTAATAAGGTTATTTTAAGCCGCCATTTCGCACTAGGATATACTGTATCTGGCCGCAGCAATTATAGAGCCAATCAGATGCTGGCCAACACCTATGATGGCCAGCTTATGATGGGTATTGGAAGGATGGGGTTCAACGAGCCGGAACCAGACCCCCTGAAAAACTGAGATGTGGGACCCGGATTTAAACCCAGATTCTCCAGAATGGTAAACCACAGTTTTACTACGTGCCATCTGCCCACTGTATTCCTTGCATATTCTGCTAAGTGCGTTTGTCATTTTGACTTGCAATTTGTCTGTTTTGTATTCTTTTGTTCCATCATCCATTTTCTTTTTGTGCAGTCAATATATTCTTCTTCTTTGTTTAATGGTCGGCCGGATGGCCGCGTGGTAAAGCTTCGGCTTACCACCCTGGAGGATCCGGGTTCAAATCTGGGTCCCACACCTCCAATTTTTCAGGAGGGGTCCGGGTCCGGCCTGTTGAACCCCATCCTTCAACCATCCGGTTGACCCCATCATGGGTGCTGGCCAGCCTGTGATGGGAGCTATAAATGGCCGCCGCCAGATACAGAATATCCCATGAGGATATGGCGGCGTAATAAAACTAACCTAACCTAACCTTTGTTTAATGTTTTATCAAAAACCGAGATGGTACGTTTGTTTATTTTTCTCATATTTAACTTTTTCGTTTCTTAAAAACACGATGACTGCCATGTCCTATTAAGTTATCCGTTATATGAATGCCACACTAGCTTAATGGACGTTTGAATAAATTTAGATACTTATACTCATTTAAGTTTTTATATTATTGATTTTTATTAATATTACTCAATATAATTATTTTTATCGGATATAAATTAAATTTTATTATTTTATTTATTTACGCCAAAAATAATAGAAAAATGTTGTTTGTAAAAAATCTTCTTTAAATCTAAATAATTTTAATTTAATATCTTTTAATAGTATCTATTCAATAGTGAATATTTATATGTAAAGAAAAATAATTTAATTTTATGCTTATGTTCATTAAAAGTTCATTTTCAAAGACCGTATTGAATAAATAATAAATAGAAAAAACTAAACGTATCTGAAAAAAATTGTTACAAAATTAGAAAATAATTAGTTTAAGAACAAGAGGCAACAATCAGATTGCAGGAAACTATAAACAATTATAAACAATTCGATCTTCTTCCAACTTGAAAAAACTTCAAGTTGGAAGAAGATCGAAATGGAAACGATAAAGTTATGAAATAAGTAGTGTTTTTTTTTTCTATTATATGCTAGGTTTTTTTACTTTTAACAATTGTTTTTGCTCTTTTCACCCGCCATTTTTATATAAAATTTTAAAATATTTATTGCTGTTTTCTCCTCCTTCTATTAAATTATTTTCCTCTCTTTTTGTTTTTGATATTAATGAAAGTTTCTGATCATATCGTTGTATATTCTTTTAACACAGTAGTTATTGCATCCAAATTTTTGACCTATTTTATATATTTCAATGGTTTCATTATATTTATCGATTTGTTTCGAACAATGCGTTTCCGCTCTTGTCACTAACTCATGGAAGACCGATTTTTTTATAATAGGATTGTTGGACCAACTTCGTATAATGTTATTATTTCTTGTTGGTGTTCTGTAAATTATGCTATCAAAGTTTTTCAGATTGAATGATGGGTCAACCGGAAGATTGAAGGATGGGTTTTGGGACCCAGATCCCTCCTAAAAATTGGAGGAGTTGGAGCCCCGGATCCTCCAGAATGGTAAGCCACAGCTTTACCACTCAGCCATCCGGGCTGATCTGTCATTCGGTCAGTCCGCTGTGGTGTTCGTTATCCGAACATTCTGTGTTGTTCTGTGGTGGTTCGTTATCCGAACCACCACTTGTTCTGTGGTGTTCGTTATCCGAACATGTGTTCGTTAACCGAACATAAAAATCTTTCAATAGTTTGTTCTGTGGTGTTCGTTATCCGAACATGTGTTCGTTAACCGAACATAAAAATCTTTCAAAAAAGTGTTCGTTATCCGAACTGTTCGATAACCGATTACCCTCTGTATTTAATTTTTTTAAATCTTTTTGATATTAATATCTTCCAAAAGACGAATTTATCGTTAAATTACAACAGTTGATAACCGATTACCCACTGTATTTAATTTTTTAAAATCTTTTTGATATTAATATCTTCCAAAAGACGAATTTATCGTTAAATTACATCAATTAAATCAATAATGCATTTATTTTCTTAGAATTTTTAAAATTCTGAACCTGTGGATAACTTTTTCTAAAAATATTTCCGAAATTTTTAAATAAATGTTTAGCGATTTAATTTGATAAAAATATATTTTATAATGTCTGCAATCATTCTAAATATATGTTACACAAATAAGCAGTTTATAATGATTTAGTTTAAAACTTTGCTTTCCAATGATATTTCTAAATTTGACTAATTTAATTGTTTGTTAAATTATGAACATCAGATATGTATTTTAACTCATTGATATTAACTGTGATATTTGGCGATTTAATGCATTCTTCTCCCATAACAAGAATAAAGAAATCATTTTAAAGAATATTAGTCCATAAAAGCGTGTGTGGAAATAATTAATAAAACTATTTATTCAGTCAGAATGAATATTGGCTTAATTATCTCAACACATGATTTTCGTGCTTTTAGCTTTGAGGATAGAGATAAATAAAAGTATGTCTACTGAGATTCAACAGTACAAAGTTTATATTTATCATTCAGAAAGGAAAATTTCTAAGAAATACTTCAAATCTTTAAAACAGTTTTCTGCTAAATTTCTCAAAACAGTTGTAATAAAATATTTTTTTTTATTTTAATCCTATCTCTTAGATTCTTATCATCATATTAAATTGTTATATTCATTGAAACGTTTTAAAACAGTTTCCTGCTAAATTTCTCAAAACAGTTGTAATAAAATATTTTTTTTAATTTTAATCCTATCTCTTAGATTCTTATCATCATATTAAATTGTTATATTCATTGAAACGAGTTTTTCATTCATCCTTCAGATAACTGGCTGAAGAATTTGTTTCTTTGCTTGACTGATTTAGCTGATTTGTCCTACCAAATTTACACAAAATATGGGAGGTAGAACGTTTTTTATTAAAACGTTTTAATAAAGATTGGAATTATAAACGAACAAGGATTATCATCAGAACAATTCTCATATATACTCTATGAGGAGACCATTTCACAGCTCACCAAAGACGAATAAAATCTTATTTATTGAAGAAAAACCTGAAACGTATTTTTTACTATTTAATAAACAGCTGACAGAAATTTAAAGGAATACAATCCATATTATTAATTACAGTTATATTCATTCCAAGTTGGTTGCAATAGCATACTTTAAGTAATTGTTAATAATCTTTAAAGATTCACATAATAGAATGTAATTTTTAATAATGGCTTCCACTTATATTCCTAACAGTTGTTTTCTATGTATTCGAAATTATTTTACCGGTTTATATGACATTTGCTCTTTATTCCTAATGGTTTTATGTTTGCAAATTATATTCTTTAAAGAAGTGATAAATATTTGATTTTTCCAATCTTAAATCTTACAGAAAATTTAATTAAGTTAATATTCTTAAATAAAATTAATTAACGCTAATAAGATATCTGGAGAATTTATCAGAAACTTACTTATGTAATATTCATACCAACTTTATTTTTAAATCATCAAAAGTTTCGGAAATGCAAACAGAATAAATATTTAGAAGAGCGAAATTTATTAATGTACAGTAGAATAGGCTTCGACTGCAGAACAAAATTCTTAGTTGTAATTCCATATAATCACATAATTAGAAAAGAATAGTAAATTATATATAATGTTCCGGAAGTTTCAATTAATATAAATTATATTTAATATATGAATACAGAAAATTTTCTAATTTGATTCGTCATTGTAATTTTCAAATACAGTAGACTTTCTCTTATCTGACTCCAATGGGATCGGGTCTTAGGCCAGATAAACGAATTGCTGGTTAATCTGAAAAAGGTTTCTTAAACCAAATCAGTAACCTTCATTTGTCTTTTCTATTTAAATTCGTATTTTGAAGCAAAACTACGCCATTTTTCGCAAGAGTCATATCAATGGCAGATGGATTATCGTTTTATTGATACATCTTATCGCAGATTTAAATGCTTGTTTTCCTTTCCGAATGACTCATTCATCTCTATCCGTTCTTTCTCTACTTATAGCTCGACGAAAAATAACGTGATCAGTTAAAGAGACCGAATAAGAGAGAGTCTGCTGTACTATATATGGAATAAATACAATGATAAGCGTTAAGATAATACGATATAAGTGTGAATGGTGAAGGAATTAAATGAAGATCTGTTATGAGATTTCAAAAATTAGTTATAGGTCTATTGATTTCTAGTATCAATTTTTACTATATTTGAAGCATTAAATTTTTATAAGTTTTTTAAAAAATATAATTCAAACTAATCTATAATTTATAAAATTAATTTTTTATAGATCATTTAAGATTTTCTTTGATTATTTTTATTATTGGTGAAGTTTTGAAAAATTTGAAGATTTCAAAACTTTTCCAGATATATTTAAATTTATTCTAGTTTATAAAAGCAGTTACTTTTCGAAAAAAATATTGTGCAATAGTGAATTTCTAATGTTCAAATACTTTTTCTTGTTTTGTTTTAAAAGCATAATATATTCAATATAATTAATGATATTTAGCTAATGTTCAGCATGTTTTGGATAAACAATAAATGTTGAAATTATAAAAATTCTGATTTTATTCTTTATCAATTAAGCTACTGTATTGTTTTTATTATGTCATGGCAGTCGGCCGGATAGCCAAGTGTAAACTTGCTTGCTTTTATTAGGAGGAATCCAAGCATAATTCCTGGTAGCATATCTCTAGAATTTTTCAAGAGGAGTCCACGTCTAACTCGTTGAAATCTATTGATCTGACAGCTGACTTTATCTCAGGGTTCGGAAGGCCCATGGTGAGCATTGTTCTACCGCATATCCAATGTGAGAGGAAGCGGCATAAAACTCCATAGAAAAGGCATGTGTCATCTTTTCTATTGAGTTTTACGCCGTTTTAATATTAGTTCTGATTTAACATGTTAATTTTTAATACGTAAATAAACTTTTAACAACCAGTATTTAAGAAATAAATAATATAAGGAGGAAGAAACCTCCATACGAGCAGAGGAGAAGATGAAGAAGGAAGAAATTTTCATAATATATGTAACATATTGATTATTCGTCATTTTAAATACTGTATTTGTGTAAAATTTATATGATAATTTTAGTAAATAGTTTATTTATATTGAAACAATATGATAAACATTTTTTCATATTATAATAAGATTTCCTGTCAGATAAAAATCCTATAATTAATAACTTAAAATATGGAATCACTTAACTTCTTATAATGTGTTATTGATATTCCAAAAGAAATGATTTCATTATTCAGTTAATAACTTATTTATTTATTTTGGTTTTTATTTAGAATATAAGACTACATAATGTTAAAATTTCGATTTACAAATCTTACAGTTAAACAAGTTAATCGATTAGGTTTCCATGGAAGTTTGTTTGATATTAAAAACGGTCAATTCTAATGAATATTTTAAAATGTCCTAAATTCCAATATTTAAACAAAAAATACAATCAAACGAGATTTAATATAAAAATCTCTAAACATTGGCTGAAATTTAATTAGCGCTGTTGTTTGTTTGTCATATCAGCCATCTCATTACTAAATTAAAATATGCTTTGTACTAAATTAACTACTTTTCTTATGTTCAGTTTTATTATATACTTATTAAGATATTTATTTATCTTTATTTTCTAAATTATTTATATTTTTTTGTTTATCAGTAACATCTCGTAAAAATGTTTCTCTTCGGATGCCTTAGAAATTCTATATAAACAAAGTTTATAATAATTAGATTATTATAAAGTTAACATATTACTTTGTTCTTACATGTTTGGGAAAAAATTTATTTATAATTCCATTTTTGAATTTTTTTTCATTTCAATTGAACTATAAACATCACATTTTATATAAAGGATAAAGCAAACTATATTCTTTGAAAGTTTGATATATTAATTTTGCTGTGATCTTTAATGACTTCTTCAATTTCCAATTCATTTATTGATAAACTTTTTCAGAAATATAATCTACTAGCCACTGTATTCAGTTTTGCCCAGGAATTTTAGGAACATCATTTTTAGGCGATATTAGTTTCTGCTTTACGAGACTTTTTTGATAGCCACAAATGGTATTCTGCCTATAAGCAAAACTGGAAAAAATCCAAACTTTTAAGAACGACGATTATATCATAGTGGCGTTATATATTGAAACTATTGTGATGTCATGCATTAGTGACTTTTGTGACGTCATTCATTGTTATTTCATATGTCGGAACTTTTGTGACGTCACTCATTTCTATATCATATTGATGTGACATACTAGTGATGTCATCCAGCATTACATAGCGATGACATCATGCTTGTGAGATTATGACGTCATTCGCCGTTTCTCATTGCAACGTCAATAACAGTCTGAAGGATTTAAATAGTATTTTAAATTACGACAGCAAAATTCTCCATCCCCTGGGATATCTGGATTTTGATCCAGATATCTCTAATCCCGACTTTCCCTAACCCTGTAGTAACCTGGGTGGAAATTACCACCGGACCAGGGAAAGTCACAAGCAAAATTTGATCCTAATTGAGTAAACGGTGTGGGACCTTATGTAGGACAGACAGACAAATATCGTATTTTATTTATATAGATTAATTTATCGATATATTTTTAGAAATCTAGTTCATTGATGCTAACAAAATTAAAGCAGACATTATTTATTAACTATATCTTTTAAATAAGTCAGTGAGTCTAGCAGATTATGATCGGTTTTTCTCGATCGGTTGTATTATGTTTAGTTTTACTTTCAGAACAGACTTGCAGTTATAACATACTTTTGAAGATAGGAGACTAGCCTCAGGTTTATAACTAACTTTAAGTGTTTTTGTTTGAAGTTCATGTTTGCTTCATAGGAACTCACAAGATTGTTTTTGTTAAAAGTTAAACTTCAGATATAGGTTTTTGACTTGATATTCGATCTCCTTTTTTATCTTGTTTTAGCTGTTTAACCTATCCATTCACTAACGTTATATATACATTTTGATTATCAAATTACAGATTGTTAGCACCGATCGAAAAAAAAACACATAAAAACAAGATTTGAGTCATTATTTATTCATAAATACTGTATTTGAATAAATTAAAATTACTATGTTTAAATGATAAAAAACTGAAACAAATTAATATTTAATATAATAATATGAAAAAAGTTAGTTGATTTAATCCATATTAATAACTAATAAAATACCGAATGCAAATAACTCGTAAGATGATTAAGAATAATTAGGAATTAAATCATATGAAAATAAGTTAATTAAAATTAAAGTAATGATTTTCAAAATTAAAAAAAGGCAAAGTGTTATGTGCAAGTTCATATACTAATGTTTAGTTAATGGCAAAGTTATGATTATAACATATAGGAAATATCAGCATGAATAAGATAAATTTTCTGCCATTTTTTTAATTTATAGAGCTTATAAAATTTTATTACATTAAACTAACCTGCAGACTATCTTTCATTTATTGTATCTATATCTTTTAAAAAAGAAATTATATAAATAAATATTGATATAAGAATATTTTAGTATATTGTTTATTAAAATATTGAATAAACTTTGCAATTTTAATAAATTATGATTTTATGATAACAAACGTTCATGAATTATTAAAATTTTATATTAAATATTGCGATTTATTAAAATTATATCTTATTTTAGTAAATTTAAATTTATTTGCTATTATTTCTGTTATTTTGGTAACGAAAATTTGATTATGTAAATCAGGATCATACCTTATTCATTAAGTAAGATATAATCTTTCTATATATATGCATATACTGTATATACATATTATATTATTTATATATATAATTGTATGTAATCGCGATGTAAGATTGCCATTAATGCAGCATCTGCAAAACTGTGCAAATTATTAATAATAATGGAGCATTATACCTCGTCCATTGAAGATTATCCAAATATAAAGTCATTATATATAGTAACGAGTAAAGATTATTAAATTATAAACTTTATATATAGCATTATGCAAATAAATCTTTATTATATGGGTTGTTCTATGCATTTACTATCAATATTTATAATAATTTATAATAGGGCCTATATTCAAAAGGAAATATAAAATTATGAAAAATTGAATTTAATAAGTATTAAAATTTCTTTTACTAAATGAATTATATTTGTTTCCATAAAATAGTTATATTCATAAGAGATACAGTATTATAATTTTTATGATATTGAAGTCATATAATACGGTAGTTATTGATTTAATTATTTTCCTTTTATATTTAGCTGATAATTTAAATTCATGAGATATATTATAAATAGTATACTTGAAGATAAGTATCTTTTAACTTTCCAGAATTTTTTGTAATTATATAATTAAGTGAAATTAATTAGAATTTAAGCATGAATTAGATGTAGTGATAACCAGAGGTTAACTTGAATTCAATACATTTTAATTCTAATTTAGAGAACTGGTAAACAAAATGGTATACTAAAATTTTCAAATAAAATTCAAGCAATATCTACTGAAATCACATAAAGACAAATCAAAATATTATGAGAAAGCTACGTATGATAGTCAATAAGATTATATGTATATATAAGAATAAATAAATTTTAAAACAATGTTTTAATCTAAAAATAATAGGAGCAGTTATCAGTAGTTCCAATTTGTAATAAGTTTCTAATCTATATCCAATATTTGAAAAAAATACCTTAGTATGCACTATATTATCATATCCTCTGTTTATAAACATATTAAGAAATTACAACACATAATCGAATAAGGTTTCTGTTAAAAAAATAATAACGCATAATTGAATAACATCCAAACATTAGTATCTTTTATTATTTATGCAATAGTGTAATAGTAAGGATGAAAGAAATGTAAGGCATATTACTTATTAGTTTTAACGATTTGTTTACAAAATTTGATGCTTCTAGATGAATATTTGTTACTTTTGTCCATAATAGAAAAAACCGATTATTTTTATTGAATTATAGAAATATTATTATGATGCATTTATTAAATCCTATCGCTTGAGTATATTCTCGATGCAAAAGATTAATTAATAAATGAATTTGAATTACACATAGAATAGAAGAATATATTAAAATGTAATTCAACATGGTTAAATATTGAATCTTCAAATTTTCCGATACAATAGTTATTACTAGAAGAATATATTAAAATGTAATTCAACATGATTAAATATTGAATCTTCAAATTTTCCGATACAATAGTTATATTTAGCTGTACTGAAGCGTATAAACGAGAAAATAATTTTAATATCTGATTATCAATGTTATTCGGATCATGAAAATCGAAATTTATATAATTCTCCCATATTATAACTCATTTTTATATATACTGGCTTCATTTTTTATTGGAATAACGTTATCACTTTTATATTATGCATGTTATGATCTACATTTAATTATTTTCTTTTGACTGTTAAATAATGCTGTATTGTGGAATTAAAATTCAATCAAAATATTTTAAAAAATTATAGAAATCGTATAAAATCATTTTTCAGACTCTTATTATAGAAATATGTTTGATTTTAAACGGTTAATTCTTCCAGAGATTAAATAGGTTTACATTTATCTTGGGATAGCCTAATATCATCAATTTAAAATGTTTAGCCACAAGTATTATGAGTTACTTGATAAAATATATGAAGAATTTTCTTAAAAATATAACCTGAAACATGTTCTAGAAATTTACGTAGAGTAGCCTAATCTTCATTCATTTCAAGGAATTTCAAAATGTTCTAATCTTCTAAGAAATGACATTTATTTGTAGAAAATTTTTATTAGTATAACAAAATAAATCTTAATTTTTTGGTTTGATTTTGTAAATAATTTTGTTTTGTGTAATTATTTACAATAAACATAAGTTATACCGATTTAATTAATTGCAAAGATCTGATTAAATATCCTTTGCCGAATTAACTATGAAATTAGCAATTATAGCTTAGCTGGATTAAGATTTCTTTTGATTAAATTTTTTATAATTAGCTTGAGTGCATATTATACTAGAGCTAAAAATTTTGAATATAATTGAATATAATCTAATATTAAGTAATTGCCGAGATATAAAGCTTTAAAAAATCCAAAAAGAATTTGCATTATTTTTTATGACATTCTAAAATGATTTTCATCGATATTCTTTCACTAAAACGACAAATTTTTATAATTTTTTTTTTCTGAAAATTTCTGTCAAATTAAATATATATTAGCTCGACATTTTCAAACAATATACTGCATTATTATTAAAAGAAATCGAGAATTCTTAGCTTCAAGGAAATCCTATCTCTCTTGTGTTGATTGACAGAAAAAATCCTCTGATATGACAAAGGATGTTACATTTTTTGAAGTGAAAACTTAATGTCTTATAGCCAATCAATCATACAAGTCACATAGCAGAAATATAACTGAAATATTTCGAATTTAACGATTAATAGGATTTAATTGTCTAAAGTCGGTATTTAAATGGTTTTCCATGATATGATGATTGTAATAATAATGATGGCATCGAATTTTAATGCAGCTGGGATTATTCTCATATTTTTTATTACTGTAGGCTCAATTTTCTTGATAAGTTTAAAGCTAACGACTTTTTCATGTTTTTAATATATAATTTCATTTAAAGTGAATTTATCGTTATGGCTAATATAAAAGTCAATTTAATAATTCATTAAATTACCTGTAAAAATTCGCTAAAAGCACTGACAGGATATGAACGTTTAGAAAAGTTTCTTTTGGTTTTTAAAAATGATATTTACTCTGTTCTATATTACGAATCTTTCATTTTGTTAATGTAAGAGTAGAATTGTTTTTTCTTTTTTAATCGTTTGACGAGTTTCTGTACAACTTTTTTAATTTTAGCAAAAAGTAATAACATTTGCATTTAATAAATAATTACATAAATAATATCAAATTAAATGCTATGATTAAATTCACGGCAGTGAATTTATTGGAGTTTGCAACTGGTGCTTAGAAGTTTGCAGCGATTTGTTTTGGATACTTATTCATCATACAGTTGAATGTCCAATGTATTAATAATTTCCTTAACCATTTTCTCTTTGAATAATCTTATATAAAACGTAAATATTAATAATTCTTTATATATATTTAGAAAACAAAAATGTTTTGCAAATATCGACCGCTAAATATTTGTGAAAATCGATGTTACTGTCGACTACAATGCCAAAAATAGAATAAACTTTTTTTTTTTGTGTCTGCATTCATTGAAATGTTTAATTCTTTAAATATTTCAAATAAAGTCACGCTAAAAATAGAATAAACTTTTTTTTTGTGTCTGCATTCATTGAAATGTTTAATTCTTTAAATATTTCAAATAAAGTCTGCATAAAATAAAATTACATTGATTACACTAGACTTCACAAAAATTGGTTCAACGTTTTAAATAATAAAGAGCATAAAAGGAAAAATAATTTTAATTAATTCTGGATTTTTATTAATTCAGGAATAACAGAATTTATCTTTTAGAACTTTCACCAAATGGATGAAAAATTTTTAATTTTTGTTCTGTACCTATTAAGTTTCTTAATATTCAAGAGAGAATTATTATGAATTTAATAAAATTCTATTATTATTATTTTTTTAATTTTAAACTCAAAATCCCAATATAAATTATAAACTGTATTTTCTCCATTAAACAGATTTTCTTTATTTGTGCAACCCATAAGGATAATTTTTATAGCTAATTATGATACCTATTATGAAGAAAAATTACTATAAACAACACCAATCTACAGAAAGATTATCATAAAAATATAATTAATAGCTCCATTTTCATCAAATAATAACAAATATCATTATATATATATAATGTACAGATTGCGCATTTTCTTTATACATTAACGTATAAGTTATTATTATTAGATTGTATATCTTTACATGTGCATAATTTAATAGATATACCAATTACAATTATGTACATAATGTAATAATTTCAAGAGTTATGATTAATTACCTCGAATGTTTATTTTGACATAAAAAATAAGGATTTTTCACAGGACCAAATTATCCACCAGACTTTTTTAGGCACGTGCCTAAGGGCCCCTCGACAATAGGGGGCCTAAAAGCAGGTTAAAATTATAAAATTATTGGATAATTTTATAATTTATTTAAAAAGTTTTTCATTTCTATGGATCCCAAAGAAGCTTAAGCTAGCTCTGATTTTTATTAAAATTAATTGAATTAATCAACTGAAAAAGTTCTGTTTAAATACTGTATGGAATATATATATATATATAAAATTACAAAAATTACATTTAAAGCTATAAGTAAAGGAGAAACAGTTATTGCTTATACCTGGAAAAAAGATTTAAAAAGATATTGCTAAACAACTGATTAATTCATTAAAAATATGTTAACTTCTAAAGATTTGTCTATATTTCATATCGAATATCATTACATATTATTTAATCTTAAGAAAGCGACAATGTTTATTATTCGATATCAAGATAATCTCTGAACATTTGTAAATCAGTTTATTCATAATGTTATTGTAAGAGTGCTTATATTGTGAGCGAAGCAATATCCTGTATGATGTTTATAAAGAGTTTTTTCATTCAAAAGTATTTTTCTTCTTGTAGTCATGAGGTCAATTGTGTACATCCATTTTACTTATACTGAAAATCCGATTTTAAATATAACAAATCTTATTTTACACATGTAGACATATTACTAGGTTGGTTTGCTGCAATGCATAGATTTGCCCATTATCATCAAAATATATAAGATAGCATTTTAAAAATGTTTTATGAATTTAAATATTCCGTCAAACACGAATGTTTCAAGTTTATAAAAAAGGCTAAATTTTAGATTATTTGCTATCTAAATTCTTAAAGAAAGCTTTAAACTATTTTTTAATTTAATAAAATTGAAAAATTCTTTCTATTCTCGAAGATAGTGAACGATTAAGTTCCAAATATCCTTTCATGTAAATTTTATATAAATTTTCTCAAATCTTTCTTAGCTTATATGTAGAGTAAATCGAGGAAATATGCTGCATTGATACAAATAATATATTATATTAATAGTAAGACAATTCAGGGAACTCTGTGCATGTGAATGCATAGAGTTTCATAAACTATATTGCTATTAAAATTATCATGCAATATCGAAGGTGAATGATAATTGACAGATAGCTTCGATTCCTCACAATTATTTGTTGATATTTTCATAAAAATCAATAGATAGTCGATTCTGAATAATAATTAATTAAAAAGCAAACAAAAACTTGGCAATCTTATTTCTAGCAACATGATTGTCAAAGTTTTTGTAATTTTTTTATTATTATTTAAAAACAGAATTGATAGAACAAATATGAATATATATGTCATTAATTACATATATCTTGTAGTCATTCATCCATCTTGAATGCTGCCTTTACGTTTCGTATTTGCTATTAATTTGAATTTTGATAGTTCGATTGCTATTGGAAGAATATGCAGAAAGGAATTTTTCATTAAACTGCTTCAATGCTCATTTTTTTATTTTATAAATATGTAAATTCCAAACATATTTATGAAATAAAAAATGCAGAAGAAAATGCATAATATTAGTGTATTTCGTTTTTTTTTTTTTTTTTTTTTTTTTATGTAAATGCTTAAATATGCAATATTCCTTTTTTTTTTTTTTTTTTTTTTTTTTTTTTTTTTTTTTGTCTATGTTGTTTTATTTGTCGCTTTCCAAGCATTTACTATTAATGTGTCTTCCAAGCCAAAATATTCATTCTAAAAATTGAATTAGATCTACTTCAGATACCAATAAAATTTGCTAAGTTTTACATATTCATATTTATTTCATCAATTAAAAGTATTTTTTTTTTTAAGTTGAAGCCTAAGCCTATTATCTTTAAATTGTTACCATACTGACTACTTGAATAACATAAAATTTTATCTCTCTTTCTTTAATGTTAATATATTGGAATTATTTAAACTTTTGAAAATCATCTTTTTTTCAATTTCCTTATTAAACGCAGTTTATTCTATAAATATGAGCTTTATTGATACAGTAATGCCACACAGATCAAAACAAATATTATTGAAATAAAAAAATCCTTGTCATGACTGATTTTAAAAGATACAAGACTGATTTTTCAATAAACTTTCCTCTGTAATTTTATTAAAAATCAGTCTTGAAGCTTTTATAAAATATTAAATAACTTAAATATTTTAAAAACGAAATGATTTTCCTTCTCATAAACAATAAAGGAAAATACGTTATACTAAACTTAAAAATAGTAAACAATTTATTATTTAAAATTTTGAAAATCTTAATTCAAAGAACTTATTAATTATTAAAAAATATCTTTGAGATTTCATAAACTTATGAAATTCTATTAGATGGGAATTTATATTTTAATGGATTTTCGACAAATTCGATTTATAAAATATGCAAAAAATAAAATAAAAAATAAGAAAAATAAATATCCATTAGACTGTATCTATATATAATTTATAACTCCAATAGATCTCGCATGAATGTTATTTTCAATCTTTATCTATGCTTGGTTGGATTTATGGAGATCGGTTATTCCGGTTCACAAATCATCAAGTCAGCAATGAAACAAAAGAAAAATCGATGTGATGTAGACCTTGCTAATATTATTTCTTAAATTATTAAAATATAATGTAAATAGTCTAACTTCTTTCTTGTTGATTCGCCTCTCTTTTATCTAAAATTGAAAAGAATCATAACAAGTCATTTAAGGAATTAACAGTGGTTTATTTAATTTTATCGAATAATACGTGAAGATGATTAACTTACAATCGAAGTTAAGTTTGTATAACTAATTTTTATATACTGTACTTTTATTAATCGCGAATTATCAGTAATGTTATCAATTATGTATAATTCTTAATCAATCGAAGATAAACTAATGCTTTTTTGAGTGAATAAATCATTAAAGATCCTTAAGTAAATATGTTAACTAAAAAAATTTCGCATGCGGAACATGACAGCTATAATTAATTCGTACAAATTTTATTCTAAATAAGAATTAACATATATATAATTTAGTTATTTTGTTGATTAGAATATATTTGATCCTATGTATATTCTAATCAACAAAATAACTAAATTATTTAATCAATAAAAAAATAAAACTATAATATGATATGTTAATCAATACATCATATATAACAAAATACTAAATTATTTAATCTGATATATAATATATATATATATATCAGATTAAATAATTGAATTATTTTGTTTTAAAATTATAATTTTGGTATCATTGGTATCAATAACTTTCAATGATATTTTAGCAATTTTCACTACAAGTTTGTTAAATAAAATATGATTTACTACAGTTTGTTAAATCAAAAAAGTTTTACGTAAAAATTTATCAAATTTCATCTTGTTAATTTTTTTTTATTTTATGTTTAAGTTTTCTTAAAATGTTATTAAACAAAAATAAATATCAAATAAAAATTAGAACAAAAATTTCCAGAATGAATTTCTATCCAATCTTTGAAAATTTAGAAAACTTTTAAACATTAATCCAATTATTTTTATTTTTTATATCATCATCTTTTGATTTTATTAAAGTAAATCAAAGTTTAAGAAAAAATTATAAATAAAGTTTTATTTTATACAAAAGTTTTCAGTAAATAAAAATAACTAACGTGTCTACAAAAGGTAAGTTATCTAATAGTGTTTATACGATTTAACAACGAAATAAATCCTTCTTAGAATCAAATATATTTACTACTAGCTATCTAATAGTGTTTATACGATTTAATAACGAAATAAATCCTTCTTAGAATCAAATATATTTTTATCCCTATTTAACGACATGATGTTTTTCTTATTTGAATAGCAATTTTTCTCCGAAATGTATTTTTTTTTACTTCAGAATAAATTAATTTTTACTGATATTTGGATGTAATTGGAAAGATCTGCTGCTTACTATAAAATAAAATATAGAAGTAGAAACAATATCTTGATGATATCACGACAAGTCCTTAGGAAACAGTTACTATGTGAATATATTCTCTCTCTTGATCCTTGTAACGAATACAGTAATGGCAACGATAGTTTCCATCTCTCTAGTCGATAAAAAATTCATTTGTTTAATGACTTTAATCTTTGTCTGATCAATTATTACTAATCTAGTTTAAATTATGAACCAATTTTTGCGATAACAAGTTGTCATATTATAGTTAAATCATTATTTATGTTATATTTTAAATTAAAAATTATAGAGTAGCGTTTTATAATTTAATTTCCCAATTTTATCATTCTACAGGATCAAATTACGTTAAAAAATCTATTCTAATTTAGATTGAATGCGGAATATAATCTACTAAAACCGAGAAAAGAAAGAGGAATATATAAATTAGATAGAGAATTTTATTTAATTTCTCTTTTTCTATCAAAACTGATTTAAGAGGGAATGAACAGATGAAGTCACAAAGTTTCTAAAACAACGAAAAAGGAAACGAAATACTTTTATATCAGATAATGTCGATAAAATGTATCTTTCCATGTCATCTCTTCATAATTAATTCATATATGATCGAAGCAGTGTTTAACTACACTGAAAGGCAAGAGTAGAGAAATGAGCCAAAATAAATAACAAACATAGATGAAACATAATTAAGATGATAATTTGCTGATATCAGGCCATTTAACAATTGTTGATAACAACAATTACATTAGTTCAAAGTTTAATAGCGTATCAACAAACATTTCATCTTCTATCTAATTCATTTTAACGAGAATCTGTACAATATAACTACGAACACTTTTATTTACATAACTACATTAATCAATATTTAATAAATTAGAATTTAACATATATAAAATCACAGTTTTTCTAATTAAATACTTCTCAGTAATTCAATAAATCAATTTTATATGTGAAATTTCTGAATATTTATTTATAATCATATATTGAATATAATTTAGGTTCAAATTAAATTTTTTGATATCCAAAATAATTTCAAAAGATAACAACTTTGATAAATTGTTTTAATAAAGTAATTTATAAAACATAATTATTAAAAAAATAACATTAATTTTTATTACGCTAAGAAACAAAGGCGTTTAATAAAATTAAAATTTAGTTAAGGTATAAATAATTTAGGCATAAAATTATATCAATTTATTTAATATTTATTATTTATTATAGTCAATTATTTATTTACGTGACGTACTTCTAAAACTATACTTCAAAATTTAAAATAAATGTTAGTCTATCAACTTATAAAATACTTTTTTATGACTGAAAAATAAGGTTATGGTTTATATATGATACTTTACGCTATGGATTTTTATAATGTTGATGCAGTTTATTCAAAAAATCTTTAGAATGCCTCTTAAAATTTTATGGATATAGGTCTGCTATTTTCTGATAAAAGATGATTACAAAATATATAATTTTCAATATAAAGTTACTAGATATTTTAATATCGTTCTTCAAACGACGAAGATTAAATTAGAATGATATTAATTTTTTATAATTATTTAACTAAAATAATTAATACAAAAAAGATTATCCATGTTTTAAAAAATATTACATGAGAAATATTTTTATTATTTAATATAATCGTGTATTTATCAGAGACGAAAGCCATTGAAAACCGATTGTAGTTGTTCATCTAGAAATTTACCAAGGGTTATACACATATAAATAGATATTAGTTTGTACGAGAACATATATTAGAGGCAACTGTTTGATCGATATTGGTAATTATTAGCTTAGTTGACTTGTCTATATTTTGCAATTGTTAACTCCATCCGAAACGGCATGACAGATGTTCCTTTACTTGTCATTTGACAGCGAGTTTGGTATAATAAGATACTGACAACAGATTCTGCTACTCTAAATTGCATGATATATAAACTATTTACTGCTATTGATGTAGTATGATAAATGATATAATATAAAGTTATTTAACGTCGTGATGTGTATTCACTGTACAAACATCATCATTCTTCTCGGAACATTTTGCTTAAAGATAGCAATGAAATATTACTTTTAAAGGAAAGTTTACCGAAAAGGCATTATGAAACTTTCAGAATGTTTACCTTATATTTTCGAATAAAGCTCTTCTTTGTACAATTTTTCCGACATATATCAGCTCATGCATATGTTTGTTCTTTATTCTTATTATCCACATCTTTATAACTTTTTAAAAAATATGAAAATTTTAAATAGATAGTTGAAATAGATTAAAATTATTGCGATAAATAAAGATTTAAAAAAGTTAATTTTCTTAATTTAATATTTAATGATGTATTAATATATTTACAGAATTCATTTTTATTTTTAAATATTTTGCTTCAAATTTGCCAGTTCGAATAAAATATGAGAATAATATGTTATTAAAAATTAATCTCTTATAAGGAAAAATATGGATTAATATGTTGAGATAGCCTATGTATTATTCTTAATGTGTTTAATATTATTTATTTTTAATATTTTTTTTTTTGATTCGAATTTTTATAAATCAATCCAATAACAGAATAATATAATACAGTATTACATATTTTCTGAATTTATTCGTTATCTTCAAATTTTTAATTGGTCGCTTTATAAAAAAAAGTTACAAAACTTAGTGTTTTCTGCTATATCTTACATTTTTTAAATTCAAAGTTTGTGTGTGAAACTAAATTTTTTCTTTTTCTTTATGTGATATGCATAAGAAAATTTCTGTTTGCTTTCAGTCCATTTGCAGAAGAATTGCATTTTAAAGTATGGTTATCATCCACTCTAACTGATAAAACAGTAAATAAAATTTTATGAATAAAAATGTAAATGTAAATAGAAAAAAATGTAAATTCATCTAATCATATAATCAGTAAGATGGAGTTGTGAAGATGGCATATACACTGTATATAAATAAAATAAAAAAAATTTAAAGTATAAAGTTTTACGTTTAAGTTGAATTAAACTGGTCGTTTATTTAACTTAGAGATATTTATTAAAAATATGAAAAAAGTAGAAAGTTAAAGTAGAAAGTTTATTAATTAATTTCATGAATAATAAAGAATAATGAGAAAAAGCATTTAAAATTAAGGAACAAACATCTAAAATTCACATGTGTATTGAAACCTGTACATTGAGTGATGGCATTAAGGCATATTCCGTCAATATATCCATCGATGGCAATAAATAAAGTTGTATATCAGTTAAATTTAAATTATGCTAAACTGTTGTATTGGTTTTTAAAGATTGGAAATGTCACAATGACATAGATTCTCATTTATATTCTGCGAGTATTTCTCTCCACAATATGTATTTCATTAAAAATTATCTAATTCATAGATAAAAAATATTGTATTCATTAAATATAGTCTTCTATTAAGCCTTACTATGATCTTCAAATTAAAGATTGCTCATAGAAATCATTCTTAATACAGTTTTTATAATTTTATCATCATTATCATTTATTTTTTAAGAGCCTATCTAAACGTATGCTTAACTTACACTGCTATTATTAGATAATTACTGAAAACGTTTTGCAAAATTTTGTGGCAAAAATAGTACAGTATAGTAAAAAGTTATTCTACTATATTTTACATAAAAAAATTCTTGATTTATGTTATTGTCGAATCTTGCCCTTACTATAAATATTGACAAGACCTATATAGTAGAATGGGATAAAAGACTCGGTTAGGTAAGAATATTAAAGAACAATAATTTTTTGATTAGTGGAAGGTGACAGTCCTGATATGAAATGTGATCATGTGATAGTTATTGTATTGCAGACATATTTTGTGAGCTCCGAATGATACAACATTGATGTTGTTATCGTTACTTTGAGAAACAGTAGTATCAAAGTAACGATATTGTTTAGTATCAAACTTTATAAGTGATGAATATTTAGAAATTATTATTTTGTTTGAATAAATCGAGCAGAATATAAACATTGGTAGATTTTCATTATCTTCGCTCCCTCTATAAGAGTCTATTAAATTATCTAAAACATTTCAGTGTATTTTAAATTTATTTGAAATTATTATTTAAAAATTAATTTTCTAAAATATAGATATTCACTATTCATTTGATGAAAATTTATAAAATGAAACCTTAATTCCTATTTAATTTCAAACTGATTAGATATTGTATTTATAATGAAAAAAATCCCTGTTCGAATAAAATTAAAAATGATGAATGAAAAAAGAATAATTAAAATTAATATTACATAGTGCAATATTCATTATTGCGTTATTAGCATAAAGGAAAAATCTGTTGATACACCCATGATCATTTTTTGTACTTAATTATTACCTGACTTAAGTAAAGAAAAACTTAAAAGCTGTTTTACGTTTTAAAGCTATAATTTTTAAAGAAATATAATAGTCAAAGTTACAAAACGAAACAGCTTTGGTAGATAACTAGAGGAAAACAGAGAGTTAAATTTTTAACCGCTTCTTATAACATGTTAGACAATAGAAAATTAGCTATATATATGTTTCCATCCATCCTCTGAGCAGATTCTATCGAAAATCTAGTCAATGATGTAATTATCTAATTTGTCTATTGTCACATATTCCTCATGCACATTCAAAATGACCTAAAATCTTCAAAATTAAGCAAAAGAAACCTAACTAGTCTGGAAAATTTTCATTTTTGACTCTTTCTATTTCTAACTAAAAAATAAAAGATAATTAAATTTGTCCATTGTTTGTCGTCAGCACAATATAGGACTTATTTATTATATGATTTGACTATGTTATTAGGTCATACTAGAGGCTTAAGTCTGTTGAAAATGAACAACATCAGTTCAATATTATCAGCTAAATAAGCATAATGATATTTCATTTATTTTAGGGCAATATCTAGGATAAATATTATCCAATCTGACTGAAATATAAACATAATATTGGAACCTTGTAGTGAATCAATCCTATTGAAAGTTATTATCGATATTCGATCCAACAAATTAGTCTCGATCGAGTCAAGTTGTTTGAATATAAAATCCAATAAGTTATGATCAAATTATTGATATTGACTAATTTGTTCGATTCTAAATGAAACAGTGAGAGTATTTTTGAAATAAGCGTGGAAAACTCTTTAGGCAATTTCTTATTCAATATTTTACAAAAACAATAAATAAATTTTTGGTCCATCCCAAATTACTGCTCCAATTGTCTTCTATTTAACAGGATTATTATACAATAAATAACCATGGAGATTTAGATTAAATAATAAATATTTCGAAAATAATTATGTAGCTAGGATTGCTCTATAGTTTTTTTAAATCAAATTTATTTAGAAACAGTAAATGATTAACTTTCAGTATTATTTAAATCTTCGTTCAATGAAAGTAAAAACTTTGTAATCTTGATTATTTCCAAGAATAATCACATTTTATTCAAATGATATTATATTTTGATTGCATCGAGAAATAATTACGTTTATAGTCAATTATTTATCAACAAACACACAATTTTTATTTTTCAATGAAATATAACGTTTTTATTTAAAAAAGAATTTACATTTATTTACTCTTTCTATTCAAATTCAATTATTGGACAACTCGTGAAATTTGAATTGTGATATGTTAGACTGACAGTGATCATTTAAGATAATATAATAATTGTCTTGTATTGTCATAACAGCTGAATGTCTCATATAGAACAGAAGATGCAAGATAGAAAACAGCTTCATTCCCAGTCAGATCCATTTTATATAAAATAAATTTGGTGACGAATGGAAATTCCAAAGAAATGCCTATTTTTCCCAATCAGATTTTTTCCCAATATCAAATCCATTCAACATGTTGATGAAGATGGTAATGAGTTTTTATGACAAAGCGAAGAACTTTGCAGAATATGAGATATAGAGAGTTCTTCATATTCTGAAAGATCATCAAAATAAATAAATTCACGCTTTATAAAATAACTATGCGTGCTATCGCAATAAACTAAATCACAAGAATTTTGGTAGCTAAATTAAAACTGAGGCATTCACTTTTTCTAATATTATTTTTTTATAAATGATCTTGGATTCTCTGTTCAATATCATTTCATTACAGTTAATGATCTTAAATTGAACAATTAAATCAAATTTACTGAACTACACTGTATTGCTTACTACGAGATGTTCATCTAACGAGTTAGACAGGCAGTATTCAGAAATGATTATTCGTTTATTTATCATGACTTATCTTAACCGTTAATAGAGTTGGTAATTACAACTATTTAATCATTGAACATTAATCATGTCTGATCATGATCCAAATAGTTTTGGATTTTTTTTGCTGAGCAATACTGAATTAGTATCGAGTAAATCACTATGATTATAGTACATTTTAATCTTTTTTCCTAGTAATAATAATATCTTTTAAAAATCCGAAAAACATATTTCAAGCATTACAAAAAATAGGAGTAAATCATTCATGTTTAATTCTAATCGCTAATATGAACAATGATAATATTTAGTAAAATAAAAATGACGAATAGATCAATAATAATAATAATTTTCATTTCTGTAATTTATCCAAAGACTGTTTAAAAATTGTTAAGTTGCTTTACAAGATTTGATTGTAAAGTTAATGCAACTGCAATTTCAAATATCCATTAAAAATTAGCTCAGAAGTTCCTTTTGGAACTTGAGAGTTCACGTTATTATTAATGGATCGTTTGATATGCACATATTTCTTATCGATGTCCCAAGTAACATTGGCAGTCATCATTTGCAACTTCATATTAGAAGCGTTACATTTAGCCATTAAGGTTAGCTAACAATTAATCTTAATAGCTTTCACAGCCGCTCATCCTTTTCGTATGACATGCGACAAATTTCGATAGTTTGAAATGAAATTGGTCGACGTGACGGATATATTCTTGGTTTTTCTACAAATGTTGAACTGAATTATAAATAATTACTGACAAAGATAAAAAATAAAATAAATCGTTGCAAGATTGTATTCTTTTCTTCTAACTGTTGTGATAAAACATAAAATAACTTTTTAACTATTTTAGTAAATAACAAAATAAATTTTTTATGCGTGTTAAGGTGATTTATTTTTATTACTGTAATTTTGTACAAAGTAAATAAATAATTTCTGCTTAATATTTAATCTGATTACATTTAAAACTATGATAATAGCAATGGTTTTCGATTTTAGGTTGTTTAGTTCTATTGCCTTATGTAAGATATTTTTTCTCATTATTAATATTATTGCAAATAAAATTATAGTTATAAATTTTGTGTTCATGTTTTAAACACTTTTATTTCGAAAAATAAAATTTATAAAAATCAAAAATATTAAATGGCGTGAATAGTTGATTTTTTTTCAACAGTTTATAAAAATTAATAAATTTATATACGTATATCAAACGATGAGTCAAAATGACATGATTTAAAATTTTAAGAAGAAACATTTAATAATAAGAAAATTCAATATTTTTCAAATAATAGTTCAATGAGCTTTTGTGTACGCATATATAAGAATTAATTTTGGCATTTATTATTACTCGATTCACTAAAGGGCAGCTATGATTAAAGTTATTATTGCAGTTTCTTGAGACCAGTACTATCTTCCAATTGGATACAACATCTATAACTTGCATCTATAACTTTATAATAACCCTTTCGAATTTGCAATTTCCTGGAAAATAAATTAGAGAAAATGAACCTGTTGCATAGATTGACAAGTCAGAAGATTTAACTTCTTTTGGTTTTTTCTTCTATGGCAAAAATGTAAACGACTTTGTGTTCACTGCTACAAAACATGGAAGATTTCAGGAATTGCATACACAGAGCTGCTATATTTATTGATGTGTCGGATATCATATTTCAGGAAATTCCGTACAGTTTTGATGTGTGTAAAGCAACTCAGTATATAGATTGAATTCAACAGTAGAGTAAAAATATCTGAGTTTCTGATATGAATAGCATATTTTTGATTTTTTATATTCAGTGAATTTTTTCGAATTAAATAATTCTCATTGCTCATTTCATTTTCATCTATGCTAAACTTAGAATAGAAAATAATTGTGCTTGTTGGAATTCTTTATGTTTTATAAATTTTTCTCTTATTATAAAGTTATAAATCATTTATGTGCTATCAATAAATATTTCTATTATTTCTGGTTTGAAGCAAAACAAATAATATATATATATATAAGTTCACTTGCAAAGTATAATTAAAATATATAAAACTTTTTAACAAAAACGTTTAATTGAAATAACTATTAAATTTAGAGGTGCAATAGTTAAAAAGTGAAAAATTATTAAAATCATGACAATAAAATCATAAAGACATCCGAATTTCAATTTACAGAATAATAGATATTTCATAATAATCTATATAACTATTAAAATAATAAGTGAATAAATGCAATAATGCAATAATAATCTAGAAATGCAAACTTTCCTAGATTAATATTTTGAAACACTTAAATAATTTAAGTTTCAGATGATTAATATATGATAATAGCTTCTGGATAAAATATAGAATAAATCTTCAACTTATTGAATATTCCATCGATAAACTATGGTTCAGCATTCAATTTATTAAATATTACATAAATCTTTTATTTATGCAATATTTAATCAGGAAAATATATATCTTCTATTTGTGAATATTTATAACCTTTTTTTTTTTTTTTGAGAAACTACAGCATTTTCTCAATAAAAGAATATTTTCTTATTCTGCCTTAATGATTTTATTTTATTTTATTCAGTAAACTTATAGCAATCTTGTAATTTCTCTTTAGCATTTATATATCTATAAAAATCAACTATATGTAAAGTTATTGAAATCCATTCTTTAAAACGAATAAGCATCGCATTAATGGAAGACACACAAAAAAAAAAAACATTTTTAGAATTTGGAAATAATGATTAATATATACGTCAGATATTAACTACTCTTATAGCGTACATCTTTATCTAATTGCTCAATATAAAATCAATAAATATGTTATTCATAAAAACTTCTCATTTCCTTGATAAATTAATTAAATAGAATATAAAATTTTCAATAGATATTAATCATATTTATAATTGTAAATTTTGCTTTCTCCTTTATGAATAAACTTTTTACAGTTAATCAATCATTCATCACTCTCCAATTTTTGAAATACTCTTCGTATTTTTTTCAGATACTTCAATTTTTCAGCTTGACATTTTATCACTGAAATTTTTAAAAATGATATAACTCTTTTCTATGCTATAGAGAAAATTTGGATAATTGTGAAAGCGAGCAATTCTGGACACAGTGTATTTTAATTATTATTGCTAGGGCGAACGTCTGTTTTTACTGAGTTGAAAGGACTTTATTGAAAAGTTATTATGTTATTAAAAGAATTTTTACGAAAATTAGATGCAAGAAGAGAAATTCTAAAATATATGAATGTTGTGTATTAATCAACATTTTAATTTTTCTTGCGATTTAAATTATATTTGAATAATTATATTAAAATGTATCATATGGAAATAAGACTATTTAGGCAGAAATTCAAGTACTTTAATAATGTTTAATAATCGAATATGCAAAGTGGACAACCAGACTTCTGTACATCAATGCAATTCCCAAGTTATCTCTACAGTGTAAAATTAATATTCATGGTTTCGATCTTCATTAATTTTATATTCCTGTTATTGCTATTAACGATTACAATTACCATGTTTATTAATATTAAATGAAACAATATTAAGATATTTAATACGAAATAACTACTATATTATATTACTTTATGTTAAATAACTAACTACATTCATAAACATTAAGAGAAGAGATATTGAATAGAAAATATGTTAATTGTTATTCATTACTACTAAATTACCAATATTTATTTGTTATTATTTTAAAATAGAATTCACTTTATTCCCTATTTTCACTTTTCTTAGATTCGGGAGTATCAAAAATGTTATTCAGTAATATAATAGAAAATACCTGTTAATTATTAGCAGGAAAGGAAGAAAATTCATTCAAATATATATGCATACACTGGATAGTCCTCGATCACTAAATTTTGTGATTGATCAATACAATTGCATAAGTTCGAGTCCCCGATCCAAAGGTGTGATATATGGAAAGCATCCTTTTTTGTGTGTTCGTCATGTTTATTAAAATAATGTATAGTATCCTAGTAAGCATTAGTAGTGAAAAAGCCATAAATTTTGAATATTTACGAATTTTCAACGCAGGGTTCGAAACGAACTTCATCTAAATCGAAGACTATCTGCACATGAATAATATATAGTAATCTATTCGTATCACCATTCAAAAGATAATCTAAAAATCGATTAAATCCTAATCCAGTCACCACAATAATTCTCTTTGTCTTGATTAAGCAATGTGGTATTATAAATTAAAGTGTCGCCAGATAATATGATTTACATTTAAAGTTTTAAACTAGGTAATAAATTGTAAAGAATGGAATATGTTTAATTCAAGCGCAGAACATATACTAAGAAAACGTATGTTTAATGAAATAATGTATTGAAGCTTGAATGTTTAAATGATAAATAACTATTAGCATTAAAAATACTTTAGTATCTTTATACAGTTCATTATATGAAATCAGAAATATTATTTTTGGACAGGTAAAATTAGAAATATTAAAATTATTTTGAGTTTAACAGATTAAAAAAATGTCTTTTTAGAAAATTTTTAATAAGAATTTATCAAATAAATAATAGAAATTCTTAATTAATAAATATAACCTCTTTAATTATTGTGTAACATGAACAAGTAAAAAAACAATGAGATAAAAAATTTAAAATTAATTTATTAATAATAATTACGATATTCTATTAAATATAATTAAGTCATTCATTAGTTTAGCTTACTATAATATATTTATAAATTCAAAGATATTTTATTGCTGTTTTTCATTTTGTTGATTAAATTCCTTGATTATGAAGAGTTATTTGCATTTATGTTTATGTTATACTATTCTTGGAATGGATTTTTATTTTTAATATAGACTATACTTGCGTTTTAAATTTTGTGCCTCTTTCCTAAGTCATAGCTATCATTTTTTTAAATTATTACTGTAAGTGTATATGATTTTATTATAATTTAAGAGCATATATTTACTAAGTATTGATATATATTATTCTAAATATTATATGTAAGAAAAGGCATTAAAATTTCGTATAGCTCTACTATAATATTTGCATAGAGAATATTTTAATATCTAATAGATTCATATTTTTCAAAAAATTTTTGAGATATTTTCTTTATCTGAAAATAAATAAAATATTTTGTATGAGTATTTGTTTTATCTTTCGTTTGATTTTTTATATTTCAGGTTTTTCTTTTACAGAAATGTAAAGAAAATTAAATTCTTTTTTATATATCTGAAAAATAAAAATTTTCTTTTAAAATATAAGGATTTTTTTTTGTAAATTAATTTTAAAAAATTACTTGTTATTTCTTTATAAAATTAAAAAGTATTAATATTTATTAAATTAAAAAAAAATATTATAAAATTAAAAAGTACCGCATACATTAAATATAATTATTTTGCAAAAAATAATTATAAAAATAAAAATATAAAAATAAAATTCTAACGAAAATTTATATTCAGTTCTATTTTAGGAACAAAACCATTTATTTTCTTTGACTAAATTTTTTATATGTAACCTTCTTATTTGTGGCTTTTTTATTTGATTTTATTTTAAATCAAGTACAGTATGTCCATGAGATAAATTTATTTTGATTAATTAATAAGAAGTGCAGCGAAGATACAAAGTTCGAATGAATAAATTTAAAAATGTTAACTTGGATTATATTTTAATACACTTATTTAAAACAATTATATCTTATAAAATACTAAAAAGTAAGAAAAACACACAAATTCATAAAAGTTAATAAAATTTGATAAACGAAACCCTCTTATTCATCAGTTAAATAACTAATTAAATTATTGAATTAAAAATACTTTATCATATGCTAATATAACCTAAAAAATATATTGATTTAAGTAAATTATTTGTTAGGATGAGGAATCATAAAATAAAATTTTTAAAATTTATTATTAATCGATTTGAAATGTGATACAGTTCATAAATAATATAGTAATCTTTAAAAATTATTTAGATAATGATTTCAAGAATTGAAGAACATAAAATTTACGCGAATGTAAAATTATTATTCATCTAAAAAATAGCCAAACTTGTTTATACTGATTGTTGGTAGTTTCATGGCATTTTTATAGTTGGCAATGTAAAAAATAAAAAATTGTTTACCACTGAGAGAACATCTTTAAATGTCATGTGTGAAAGTAATTTGTTTGTAGCGTTGAATTCGGTAATTGTATGCATTAAACAAAATGATTTTATTTACGATATGAAGAACTATTATTGAAAATCAGTTTAATGCTAGTTTTTGTGACTTTCAAATCTAATTTTTAATTTACTTTCTGCAGGAATGTTAACTAAAAATAGATAACTAATCAGTTTATATAAATGTATAAACTGATCTTAAAAGTGTTACTTTCCAAAGAAAAGCTGGTGATCTTAAAAATATTATTTCCGAAGGGAAGTAACATTTTTAAGATCATTAGCTGTCTATCCTTTCGTCCACTATCTTTTTGAAGTAACTGATAAATTTTAATGAAATTTTATAATAATGTTCTACAGTTAAAAGTCATCTCGACTCATCAATTTAGCACTTTAGCTGTAACTGTTTACAAATATATCACGTTCAAATTTTCAGAATACTCTCTTAATATATCCTAAGTTATTTATCTGATTTCTATAAATTTTATAGATCTGATTATGCCATTAACCCATTATCTACAACTATTTAAACATGGCAGACGTTTAAACTTCGAAGATTTCTGCTTAATAACTTTTGAATTATTTGATTGATTGATTATAAAATTTAATAGGATGGATGATCAAACCATTAAAGCATAATTTTAAATAGTATTATTTAACTTTATATATAAATATTCATCCATTTAAAATGGCGAATATTCTATCTTCTGAGGTTATCCTATAAATTTATTCGAATTTTTATTTATATCATTGACATAGATGGCGCCAAGCATTAAAGCAGGTGTAAAATATAACTTATCTGAATTGCTCCTACAACTGTTAGCGGTAATATATTTTTATTATTATTTATATAAATTAATTGAATTTATATATTATCCAGGCAACATTGGATATACCAGATAATATACTATTCTTTCAGTTTAGTATTGGCGATAAGACTATGAAACAATTTAATAGATTTTTATGACATTAAACATGCGGGATATGCCATTGAAGATGATTTTAATGACATATATTTTAATCATTTGAAATAAGGGATATGTTCAGAAAGTAGGTGATTAGTTCTTTCCGAACCTGCTTGTTTTATTCAATATATTCATATTCAGTTTAAAAGCATACTAGTATTAATTCATTTAAATTTTATGACTTACTGTATATACGGATCGCATAGAGCAGTGGTTCTCAACCGCTGTGCCGCAGCACACTAGTGTGCCGCCAAACCTTTGACAGTGTGCCGCGAAAAATAAAAAATGAATTGTATGTAATTGCATAAATCATACATATTAATAGTGAAACGTGGTTTCCTGGATATCCCTTTTGCAGTCGAACCACTGTACTGATTCCTAAGTCATCGTTAGAAAAATCTAACGAGAAAAAACTTTCTTGTTATTCATAATTTAAAAATTAAGGAATAAAAATTAAATTAAAATTATAGTTTCTCTAAAAAGATAAAATCTGCAGGTGGCACTATAACTTAAGGACTGCCATTTAATGATCAGATGTACGAGTATATCAGTAATCTGAATTTAATAAATAAGAATAAATATAATAATCTGTTAATAAAAATTCATTGTTAAATATTTTAAATAATAATTTAAATTTAGGTGTGCCGCCAGATTTTAAAATATTAAAAAGTGTTCCTCAACAGAAAAAAGGTTGAGAACCACTG